>JAHREE010000380.1:244210-285409 GCA_033628505.1 Tringa tobata | reverse complement strand
TAGGGGGTTTTGTTTTGCTTTCAGCCCGGTGTTTTAAAGATACCCCGAAAATGGCGATTTTTAGAGAGAATTCAGGAAAGTGGCTTTTCTGTGGAAAGGTGTCTCTTTAAACAAAAAGAAGCACTATATATATATAACTACCTATCTTAGTTCCTGCAGGGCAGCTGCTGAGGTGGCTGGTGTGGTGGTTGGTTTTTGGCTTTTTTTTAATTGAGTATAATTTTGCGATTTTTTTTTCTTTTTTTTTTTTCTTTTTTTTTTTTTGCTCGAAGCGTTATTTTAGAGCGGGGTGGATTCTTCTCGGCTTTTTCCCCCCACTTCCTCCCGCTCCCCTTTTTTCCTTACCCCCACCACCACCCCCTTTCCATGAAAAGCCGAGAGAGCCAATCTCTTAATTTATAAACCTGCCGGGACTTGCCTCTGTCGCGATGTACAACACGGTGTGGGATATGGACCGCGATGACACGGACTGGAGGGAAGTGATGATGCCCTATTCCACTGAGCTGATATTTTACATTGAAATGGACCCTCCAGGTAGGGAGCCGAAGCCTGCCTGCCTGCGCACCCCTCCGCCCTCCATCCCTGCCTTCTCTCCCCTGCCCATCCTCCCTCCTCCTCGCAGACTTTTTTCCCTTTTTTTTTTTAAAAAAAAGGAGGGGGAATCTGCAGGGGGAGGGGGGTTGGAGAATAATATCTGTAATTAAACTTTGCATAAACTTTCCAGGGACTTGAACCTGCCGTCTCCTGTGCAAAAGTGGTTTAATACTGTTTTGGGGGTTTTTTTGAAGGGGGGCTGGGAGGATAACTGCAATTTATGGTACCTTTTGGGGGGTTGAAGGAGGCAGGAGGAGAAGAGCTGCTCACAGCCCCTCTCCCGAGTCTCCTTTTTTTTTTTTTCTTTAAAGCCTTTATTGAAAACCGTATATTTTGGCTGTATTCACTTCTAGAGGAGCGTTTTTATTAGCCTCTTCACCTGTGTGCCTTTATGCGCCTGTAACACTTTGATGGTAGTGATTTACCTACCTCCATTCAGTTCCAGTTTAATCGCTTTTACAGTCTCCGAGACCCTTTTCTTTGCCAGCTCTCTTCCAGCATTGACAGATGAGGTGTGTGTTGTCGCTGGATTTCGGTGCTGGGGAGATAATACTTGGGAACAGGCTGGAATTCATCCCTGAAGGCACTATTACTTTGATAACGCTTAATAACCTTGTTCAAAAGGGTTTAAGGCAACTTTTTTTTTTTTTCCTCCATGGATTGCCAGTGCTGAAAATGAAGAAATGCCCTGTCCCCTTACGTGCCTGAAGTTTTTAGATGGGACAGAAAGTTTCTTTTGTGTCTGAAGAGTGAGGGAAGGCTTAGGAGGAGAAGAGGTTGAGTCTTTCTTTGGTAGTGAATTAAAGTAAGCATAAATGGGTAGTGGTGAAACTGTATCTATACCTGTAAGAGTCTTACGAGGTTGAGAGCAGTAAGGTAATTGAAGGGCCTTTATGTTCTCAGTTATCTGATCTGTACAGCCAGAAGGTACAGTAAAATATGCATCAAAAATCTTAGTCTGCAGAGAAATTTATAGCAAGGAAGTGCTTCGAGGTGGTATCTTCTATGTGGCATGTACTCTTAGACTTCCCAAATGTGCTTTTCAAACTGTGCTTGAACCGTAGCTTGTATCTCCAAGTGTGGTTTAGTCTCTTTGTTTCAGCGCAGCGAGGTTTTTTTTGTGTCTCCTTAGGTATGTGGTACTTTAATTAAAAGAGGAGGAGGTGATCATCCTGAGATTTCTGGACCTGTACTCACTTCCTCTGGTAACTCTAATCCTTTAAAAATTGGACAGATCTCTCAGACGCACAATACTGGCCACTACTCGTTAAATTCTTGCATAGCTGACACTACCTATTTTTAGACATCTTTCCTGAAAGCGTAAAGTTCAGTCAAATCTGTTTGTTTCTGTGAATTTCAGAGGGTATCTTTCTTGTAAACGCTTTTGATTTTAACTGTTCAAGAGTTTAGTATTTGTATTTGCTTGTATCAAGCAAACAAAAACCCGAGTTCCATTGCAGGTGACTTAAAACAATCGGTGTGGGGGTTTTTATTAAAAAAGATAAAGCCCCTTTAATGGCTTAGTTTGAAGAGGCTGCTAAAAGGGGCTGGCTGAACTGGTCAGAAAACAACTTTACAATATTTCTGCAGGAATTTGGCCATGCAGTCTTACAAAGTTTGCATTAAGAAGCAGTGCTTCTATCATTAATAATGCCAATATTTCCATCATTGTAGCTCTATTGTATCTATCAAGGATCTGTGTGGTCCAAACACCAGTTATCAAAAGGACTTCATGTTACATGCTGATCCCTGAAGCGTTCAGTAACTTTATCTTTCATGTTTTTAAACAAGAAAAGCCAGAGCTGGAAGTGATGCATGGTGTGATCCCCATGTGTATGTCCTGATTTCACAGAACTATAAGTTTTAAATTGCAGGGGGAGAGAGGGAGGGAGAGCGTGGTGGAGGTGGTCTGCTTTTTCCTTCTCCAGAGGTGGGGTGGGAAAGCGTTTTCTGGTCTGGGATGATAGGTCATCCCTAAGGGGAGTGTGGAGGAATTTATTTGGAAGACTTAAACACTCGGCATGCCTTGGGATAAAGTCACAGCATTTGCACCCGGTAACAACCACGACTCCATTTGGCCCACTTCCAACAAAAATTTGTGAAGGTTTTCAGTACGGCGTTCCCCCGCGCGGTGGCTGGAGTTCCTGAGCCGCTGAATGGTGGCAATATGTTTTTTTTTCTCGGCAGCGCACAAACTAACAATACGTAGCGAGTGTCCCCGCTGCCAAAGGAGGCAGCGCGGTCTTTTGTTCGCAGAACTTGCGTGAAGAGATCCCTGGTTGGTCTTTTATGCTGCGGGACTGGGCATCTACTGGTACCGGGAGCCAAGCGTCTCAAATCACGCATGACTGCTCGTGATTACATTTTAGTGCCTCTGAACTTCAGGCAGAAGACAAAAGCAAGGTGAACATAATGTGAGGTGTCACCCGTAACCTCTAACTCAAGGGTGGGGATACTGTTTCTTGTTAAGGGCCAACAGACCTTTAATTTATCTTGGCAGGCTGTCTTAATACCCACCTTAGCCTTGCCCAATAATAATGCAGAAATAAAATCCAGGGATGGCAGGCAGCCTGCAGCGCAGCCGTAGCTTCTGTCAGGCCTCAGTGCACCTGCACCAGCTTATCAGTGTGCTCGTGTTTTCTGTCCAGGATTGTAGGTGTAAATGGATGCCCAGAGTAGGTCCTGGAGCCTCTCCGCTAGAAGGCTTGCTCAAAAATTCAAAAATAATAATAAAGTTGATGCCTCTGTCACGCAGGAGGTTTGCTTTTTTTTTTTTTTTTTTTTCCCCCTCAACTCCAGCAGAGGCAGGGTCAAGCAACAAGGGATTGCAGGCGTTCTGCTAGCTTTTAATCCATCCTAAACATAGGAGTGGGACAGTTTTCCTAAATAGAACAGTGGAGCTAGGGATTCGGTTCTGCCAGCCTTGCAAAGCATGCCTCACAGCAGTACAACTAATACAGGAGCAGCAGTGGTGACAACCAGCAGGGTGACTCCTGTTACCTAATGCTTTTTCCTTCTGCTCTCATGGCTTTTGGCACAATAAAATGTATCCCTGGCATAAGGTAGGATCTATATGTGACAAATAATACTGGGTGCAACTAAATAACTTTCAGTGTCTAAAAAGAAAACTAGAACCATCCATTGTGTATAGTTAACATAGTAGCTTCTAAACTTTCTAATCAGGATTAATTTAGAGTCATATGCTGGTTCTGGCATTAGGAAACTGGCTGTCAGGGGTTCGGTCGTGTGTTTCGTCTTGCTGTCTGAAAAGACAAGGAAATAGGTTACTGGATTTAATTTAGTTTATATTTAAGCATATCTGTTCAAGTCTGCAAAAAGTTGTTACTGCCAGAATTTAAGTTTTTGAATGGAGGATGTTGAATTGATGGCAAAAGTTATCAGAGTATCTAAAGCATAACTACCTATGTATTACCTCGCTTCTGCTAAGTAGAACTAAGTAATGTCTTTCCCTCTGTAGATCTGGGATATATTATCAATTGTGTTGATGATAAAATGTGTAATCACTGAATACATTTTGTCACAGTTGGATGAAAATCAGTAAGAGTGTTCCGCTGGGATTTCAGACACAGATGTCAGCAAAGATATTTGGCTCAACTACAAATTAGAGGTTAGTTTCATTTGTGTGGTTTATGAAGAAAACCGCAAGTTTAAAGTAGCCTGACTAATGCAGAATGGGATCCCTCTATTTAAAAGCAGATAATAGAATAAGTGTCTGTCCCAAAGCTATATGAAAGCGACTTTTTTGAAGCCTGTTAGGCCCAAATATGATCCAACCGCCTTTATAACTTGGTCCAACCATCTTTTTCAAGAATATTACTCTTGCCTTGTTGTGCTCAGACCAGCTGTAACAATGCTCCTGTTCCAAAATATTTTAATAAACTGTTGGGGGACACACACAGGTGGGCAGCAATAATCTATCAGCTGCTTAGTTTAGTCCACTTTGCAAAAGCAGCACTGCCATTGTATGAGTGAGACAAGTATTCAAGGGAAAAAGTATATTTAATCATTATAGTTTCTATTTTCTCCTCGTATATAATTTGACAACCCTTGTTTTAGGGAAATGATACTATAATTGTAATTTGGAAAACATAGGGTTCTGATCTCAAGGGCAGTGTTTACTCGGATACCAGTCCTGCTGTATCATTATCAATGTTATAGTGGAAACTGAATGTGGCTTCTCAAATGGGGTTTGTGGTAAGCGGTAGCCAGATGTAGGTGAACGCTGCATGTCTATGCCTGACTAGTTTTCCAGTGGGAGAACAGATGCAAATTTTAATGGCATTGTCAGTATCGTCCTTCAGCTTATCTGAGCTGACTCCAGAAGCTTATCAAAGAAAAGTTCTGCTCTTGAACAACTTTTTTTTTTTTTAAAGATGTGTTACATACAAGTGCGTGTAATCAAGACAGCAGCGACTGTCTTGGTTGCAAATTTAAGTCTTGCTGAAAGTCACATTTCAGCAAGATGTTGGGGGTTGAGAGTTTCCTTATTACAGAAGGGAAGTTTGTGCAGACTGTTTTGGGGTAGAGCAGGGAATAAATACAGCTCAGTCACTTGTATTCTTCATATCCAGGAAAATTATTTGAATTGGAGTCTCGGCTCCTTTGAGGACAGTGATGTGAAATGCTTGTATTCTGTTCTTGTTACACCTAGATTTCTCTACTGGCCTTTTCATTTAATGATTGCTGTAACCATTTTTTCATTTCTTATTGCATTTTTGGGCTTGCTTTTGCATTCCTTGCATTTGATTTTCATTTTGATGGCTCTGTTAAAGAATATCACTCATCAGCTTTCAATTAAATACACGAATGCAAAAAATAGCATCATTAATATAAAGTGAAATGATGTTTTGCTTGAGATGGGAGAGCCTGCTTTAAAAGGCTGACATTTTTTGTTTATCAGTAGGCTTTCAGATGATATAGACATAGTTGGGGAGGGAAAACTTGCTGAAGGGAGTTTGTTCAGCTCTGTTTTCCGTAAAGCTGTAGGTTTATGCAAACCAAAACATGAGAGAACGTTCTGAGAAGAAACCAAGCTCTTCACCACGTGTTTGAAGGCAAAATCTGCAGCAAGTGATATTTCTGCAATTGTTGTTCTGAATAATTTTGTGTATTTCATGATGCCTGTATCTGACAGGAGTTAATCACTGTGTTGCTTCCTTCCACTTCACCTGTTTAAAAGGAGAAGACTCTTCTTGGATTTTCCTTTGGGGAATATTGTTTTCCCAAGCAGCAGAGTTCATTTCTGTCTTTGCCATTGCCTGTATAGTGTCTTATTCCAGAATGAAGTTATTTGGGCTTATCTTTGCTCTACAGCTTGGGAAAACAGAGAGGCATAGCTGGTCATACACATCTGCGCCCAGTACTAAAAGCAGTTGGGTGCCTTACATCATCTCATGTTGGTTGTTTAGTGAGTCACTTTTTGGGCAGAGAACTAGAGAACACTGGAAACGGCAGCATAAAGAATACTTTTATCAGCATTCCCTGTATGTTTTAAAGCTTAGGCTTTATTATTGTCAAAAAGACTGTTAACTGTGTTGAAACAGGTTGCTGTAAAACTTTGGCCCCATTAAAGCAATAGGTGTGTTCTACTTGGATTTTTGGAAACTCGTTTTCATAAAGTAGGTTGCTGAGTAATGCCTAAAGAACAGTCTCTGCTCGTGTACTAAATGCCCCTATGGAAATGAGTCAGATTGTCTTTTTTTTTCTTTGGCTTTTTATCTTGTTTCTTCTGACAGGTTAAAAATCTGCACAATAGCTAAGTAAGCAAGAATTCGCTTCTCCACATAATCTAAACTACAGCATCTGAGCTGGTGCCGGGTCCCCAAACACTATCAGTGGATGTTACCTCTTTAGAAGAGATTTCCCTTGTCCTTCTTCTTTGCTGTGTCCTCCACTCAATAGACAAAGATTTTGCAATATTTCAATGAATACATTCCAGTACCTTAAGTTCTTCTATTTTTTCTGAAGAAAAGTGGCTATATACAGGGAGTTTTATAAGAATTCGTACAGTTCAAAAGAAGCAAACTGCAAGTGATGCCTGTTTGTAGCCCTTTCCAAAAAGGACTCCAGCTGCCCTGCTGGCCACCGACCAGCTGCCTGGTGAATCCTGATGCCGAAGCACAATGCTCTCTGAAGCTTTCCTCTGGCTGAACAGGATCCAGGTTCTTCTCTGGCTTTGAGTCCGGCGGCACACTTGAGATGGCTACCTTCCATCCAGTGCTCTTTGAAAAAGGAGATGAAATACTTCAGCTGCTTCAACCTGTGACTGCTTCCAGCATTCACCCAGACTCTCCACCAGTTTTTGTGAACTGGAAAAAATGTTATTTTAATGATAGTTCAGAAGAATGTTACTTCTAAAATCAGATATCTCTGAAGCTGGTGCATGCTTATTTAGGAAAGGCTTGAAAAATTTCATGTTTCTCAGTACAAAAATCTGTGGCTTTGGACAAATCAAAAAAGATCAGTCTGTATCTCCTTCATCTTGTTTGTCCTTTCACTACAGAATAACTTGAGTTTTGATGTCACTTTGGGACTGTTGTACTTCAGGTCAGTTTTCTCCTCCCCAGTATAAACTTCCCATTTCCTCCTATTAGCTACTACTTGCTTTGTTACTTTCCTCCTCTTCCCCTTGAGGAAAAAAAAAATCCACAGGAGACATTTTTCAGGGTTTTTACATTCTGTAGCCTTATCCTAAATTTCAGCCTCTGCAGTCCCTAAAAATCAGATGCTGCACATGATCATCTTTGCTTTTGGAGGAATTCTTTCCTTCCTTGCATCCCTCCCCTCAAAAACACCCAAAACCAGAACTGCTGTGATAGAGCTAGAGAAAAATTGCTGTAATGAGGGAGCACAGCCCGCAGTTCTGGTGTGTTTTCTTTGTGTGTGGGCAGCAGGGCTTACAGTTCAACCCCTGCCCCAAGAAAATGTTTTAGAGGTGAGATGGATGAGAAGTTCACTGGCAATATTGTGTAAGTAAGTTCTGTATTCTGTTACAACCCAAATTTGTACATTGCAATTAAATTTCCCAGGCTGTCAGTACTCATGCCACACTGCCCTGTATAGTCATCTTGGGAACGTTATAGGACTCCAGATTGCTGGCCTTCCGAGGAACTGCTACCAAGTGTCAAATTAGAAGTCTTTGGTGGTTGTGGTGTCTTTACTCTGGTCCATCTCCTGTCTCCAAAAGTAGTTTCTTGAAGGAGGCAAGGAAGCTTGAGTCAATGAGATGAACAATTAAGATCCTTTCCATTTTGAGAGTACAGTACAGTCTCACTGCTAAGTTTTGGGAAAGTGACAGAAGTCAAACTGCTGCTGTGAATTTCATGAAAATATTTTGAAGGATCACAGTGTACTTGAGTGAGGAGATTGAATCTGTTTCTTTTCTTACACCTTGAGATCTCAGCATGAGCAATAGCCGTGCAGTCTGAGCCTGGCTAGATTACTCCATGCCTGCTCTGAATCTCAGCTTCCACAGAGGGCACTACGTAGGACTGTATGGGTTGGGGCTTCTGCCTCGGTGGAACTTCCTTCAAGATCATCTTAGAAAAGAAGATTCATGACACAATGTACAACAGTTTTCCTCTGAATACTTTTCTACCTTCAAATTTCTTCTGGAGTCTTGATTTGAAATACATCTTTTGATCTTGATTTAGATGGCTCTCTGTTAGCAGTTTAGATGGTGTTGAAATATTTCTACTTTGGTAACTAGAAAATAGCTTGACATAGCACAAGGGCAGGTACTGTATGAGGAACAATTTTACATACTGCTCAGAAAGATGTGAGCCAGTGGTAAGTTGAAATAAAATGCTGCTTAGAGCAGCAAGTCACATGCATTTACAGCTGTAATACTACTATTTTTAAGTAGGCTCTTGCGCAGCAAACTTCTCAGTAGCACCAATTATTTCTGTGAGTTGGTTCTCCTATGAGGTTTGTACCTGATGCCTGGATGGATGGTTAGTCTTTGAAATATCTGGGGAAAACAGCCCATTGCTGTTTTTATTTAAAATTACTTTTTCTTTTGGCTTTGGTAGGTCTCCTAGCCATAGTGTGTCACTGCTCGGGCCTGACTTTGTTCCCAGTGTTCCACAATAAAAAGCTAGTTCTTGGTTCTCAATCGCTGTAGCTCTGTGCTTATGCTGTATTTTGTGTTTCCCTCACTCTTATCCAAAAATCTATTTCCATGTACTGACCAAAGAGGTTTTTTAAATAGCTGTTTGAAGACTCTACCTGTGGAGGGGTAGAAAACATGCTGTGGTATTTAATCTTTGAAGGCAGTTGAGGAACTGCTTTTGTTAATAAGCAAAAATGAGAATCTCCTTACCTTTTATATTTACTTCTAATATATAGTCTTCTAGACCTGGCATTGGATACCATAAAGTACAATTGTTCTTATTGAATGTTTCAGATTTCACAGACAATAAAATGTCTGCCACGGACTTTCATCCAAAGAGTTGGTAAAAGCCTGGGCCTACTGGCTTAGGAGATAAAGCTGTTCCTTCCAGAAGTGAGCCAAGCATGTGATGCTGGGTAGTGACAATCTTCGGGTGATGAAACATGGCAAAAGTTCTAAAATACATCAAGCTTATTCACATTCTGATCATGCTCAGTAGGTAAAAAAGGGCTTATCCTTTTTCTCCTCCTCATGTTAACTTTGGGACAGTCATCTCAACCCTGTTGATCCTGGAACATCTGACACTGCTGCAGCTTTGCAACTGTTACGCTATTGTGTGGGTTGAAAGTAAAACTGTTTTTCATCAAGCGGTGAAAATAAGGGTTTTTTTGGCTCTGCAACTTCACGCAAAGGCTGGAATGAAGGGAAGATGCTGTGTTACTTTATAATACAGAAGTCAAAGATCCCTTGTCATTTATCTGACAGCGAGCATCTTCCATTTCTTCCATCTCAGCTCATGAAGTAAGAAGCCTTGTGAAGTAGTGAGCGGTGCTTGTGAAATGCCCAAAATAATTCTGGATTCGAGCCAACCTCTTCACATACTGTTGTCCACTATTCTGCAGGTGTCCCACAGCGGATAATCTTTTAACCTGTGTGGTAGCTACGGATGCCCGTGAAGAACAAAGTGCAGCAGAAGTCTGGCAGGCTGTAGGAGGTGAAACAGTGGTTGGGAGGTGTGGGAGAGGACTGGATAGCTGGGGAGTTTTCAAACAAAACAGATCTTTATCAAAAAAGCCAATTAATCAAAACTGAAATATTTCTTAAAGGTGTTGGGTTTTATGAAAGTTCATAGAAACACAAGCAAAGCTATAATGGGAGTGTTTTCATTGGAAGCCTGCCTGGCTTTCTGCCAACTTGTCTGCTGTTTTCTGTAATGAGATATTGAAAGACTTCTATTCTTTGAATATGTCTTACTCTTTGGCATCTCGCCTGTTATGGGGGAGGAGAGCAGAACTGCGAGCATGCCTGAGGTTCTGTGGCCAGCAATAATGCGATCGAGTAGCTTCCTTCTCCGTCCCTTGAGGAGTTCTCAGTGCGTGTTAGCTGCCCTTTGAGGAAGGGCATCGGCGCTCAGTACTTTGCAAAAGGGGTCTTGGCACAAGAACTGAGGAGCTGAGATGTGGAGCTGCCAAGATAACTTACCTGCCAGGGTTGGGGAATGAACTGCTGTCAGCAGGTGCGCACGACCCTCCTCTTTGTCAGCTGGAAAATCTCTGCAAAATGATGAGGATGGTGCCTTCCTGCTCTGGCTGGCAATTTCATGGAAATAGTGTGCAAAAAGCACTTTTGCTCAGCATATGTTTTTTTTTTCTTCAGGTGTCTTGAGGGGATCTCATGCAGCAGAGACAAGTTGAGGACAGGGCTATTGAAGGAGGGAAAGACTTTTGAGGTTTTGCCTTAAAAGTGTTAAAGAAATGGAGAAAAGTGTTTGAGAAATTGAGTAAGACTACAGAGAGCAGTTAAAGATTGGGGAGACTTTTTTATTTTTTTTAAAAAAGCTAGCCTACATTTTCGTTCCAAGTCTTCATCTATACCTCCAAAGGGAAAAAACCCTTCTGTCCTTAAGGACTATATCATTAAAATGTTAGCTGGCCTAACAGTGGATTGCTTGCATGTTTCCATAGTAATGATACTTTCTAGAGCTTTATATTACGGTTTGTAGGGTATCTACTGTACATCAGCCTTTTTGAAGCTGGGTAACTATCTCTGAAATCCTCTGATCTGCTTTCTGCTTGTCACAATGTGGAGGGAGTATAGATGGAGAGTATCAGAAGGCTAGTAAACAAGCTCATGGAAGGGCTGAGTGACTTAAAATTGACTTTATCAGAGTACTTGGTAGTTGTGATTATTTGTAACAGTAAGATAGAGTTATAAGGCTTTTAACCCAGTTATACTTTTAAGTTATCTGTCCTGCAGCTCTTGGAAAGTACTGGAAGAAATAAGTTATGGAGCCATTCTTAGACTCAGTGGCATCTGCCTTGAAACTGCAAATTAGAGTTTAATTAACTGGCAGGTTTATCTTGTACGCAAATACTGCAGCCAGAGAAGAAACGGGCAGCTCGACTGGATGCTGTGTGGGATGTAGCACTTGGAGACCCAAGGCATTCTTCTTTTTTCACACCTCCTGGATTAGTGCCATTTGAAAACCCTCACACGTAGCATTCGGTGGCTCTTAGATCATGCAAACTTGTGAAGTTTTTCATTCAAAGCTTGACAAGGAAAAGTGCATGTGTCATGGAAGTCACGGTGTACTTTGCCGAAATTAAATTCAGGATTCATCGCGCCTATTGTTTTCTACAAGATACTTTAATTTAAAATATAAATACAGTGGTGCTAAACTTCAGACGCTTGCCAGCTTTCTTGGTTGTCTTGGTGTTAGGGGTGGTTTGAACTTCAGGGAATCGAGGAGTCAGTACAATCTCGAGTAGCCCTTTTCAAATGCAATTCTCCGCAGCCAAGAAAGCATCAAAACGTTACCTTGGCGAAGCCTGATCAATAGGCTTTTCTCTCTAAGGACCTGCTCTGCGGCTCTGCCGAGCGGCCGGGCTGAAGCTACCTGCTGGAGCCGGCACGGCAGCCTTCGCGCCCTGACGTCAGCAACATCCGATCCCCGGCCCGGCCGGCATTGGCTGCTGCCGTCTCCGCTCCATCACCAGCTCTTTTTTATTTCCCCTTTTCTAAGTGACACTGATCTGGGATTGGGATTTAGCTCAAGCCTAGGCTGCTTGGGGAAGCTAGAAAGAGGGGACTAGAGTTGCTAAAGAAAGAAAAAGCAGCTATGGCCATGAGGGAAAGCTGGTCGGCTCTCATCCCTGCGTGCCAGGCTGAACCTGATCTTGGGAATACACTTATCTGGGAGCAGAAGGGTCCAGCTGGGCTGCTGCCTTTTGGGTTTTGGAAAGATCTGTGCCATAAAGCCGTCCCAGAGACATGGTAGGGGAAGGATGCTTGTGTATCTGGTGCTAACAGCAAGTTATTTATTAGAACAGATAGATCCATTGTGCTGTTAATCACTTGAGATCAATGTTCTTTCTCTCCCAGGAAAAAGGAGGCAAGAAACCATCAGGATCGTTCACTCCAATCAGAGCTTGTTTTGAGATAAAGTAAGATTGTGCCTGTGGCTAGATCAGAACTGGACCCAGTGACATGGAAAGAAACACGGCTGCTCTTGAAAGCATTTTTGTTGACTTCAAGACAGCCTTATTTTACTTTACTGCAGGATTTTACCTCTCTAATTTTCATCAAATTAGGTATATAAAACTGGATTTTAAAAAAAAAAAAAACAGATCAAAATCTGTAGCCTCTTTAAGGCTCTTTGTAGCTTTTCATAGAAATGTCACAGGATTTCTCCTAGCAGGATGGTTAGTACTGTCTAGGTACTAGTAAAAACTATTTTAGGATGCCTCTTCTAGCAACCCATTGGGCCAACGTTATGTGAACACCAGTAGGGTGGATGCTGCTCTGTTATAGTAGACTTGCCATGCTATTTCAAAATGTTCCTCCTGTCACCACAGGTTCTGGGCTGTGGGGTTTAAACTACCTTCGTGCTCAGTTCTCCATTTGCACAGACTACAGTCATATCAGGCTGAAAGGGTAGTCAAAAACCACTGAAATGGATGGGCACGTTGGTCTACTGGGTAAAGCAATAGCAAGGGCCTGGTTCCATATCCAAGATGGGAAAATCTATTATGACTCAAAGAGTTCAAAGTATTGAAAGTATTATATCCGTAGTTCTCTGGAAACAGGATCCACCCTTGCAAATACTTTTGTATTTTTAAAATGTGCAAGCTATTAAAAGGCATTTCTCAAAAGTCTATTGTGAAAAGGACTTACTTCCATGAGTCAGGTTTTACAGGAACCGTTCCAAGCCTTATTCTTCGCCCTGGAAGAATTTCCTCCCAATTCTCATGCAGAATTAAGTTCTGCAGACAACCCCTGATAGTGAGAACTGATACCTACCTATTAAGGGAAAGAAGGGGAGGAAAAAACCCCACCTGTAGTAAGGACACTTGGTGTAGTGCTCTGTGTCCATATGCCAAACTCCTGTTTTTTACCTTTCTGCTCTTCGTTAGTTTGCTTTTCTGTGCCCAGTGCTTTGGAGTGAGCCCTAACAAAGCTGCTAAATAATTCCACAGTATATAAAGGAGCAAGGCTTAATCTTACAAGGAGGGCTAGAGAAGTATTCAAGTACTCTAGAGAACACTTGAAAGCCTCTTCTGGAAAGCCCCTATTACCAGTGTAAAACAGGCTTTTACACTGTAAAATACCTTGACGTTTTTGATATGCCCAAGCCTTAACTTGCAAGACCCAGTGAAATAATTGCTGGTGCTGGTATAGTTTTCTAAGAACTCTCCACGCTGTTGTGTGGTGTTGGTTTTTTTAGATGAATCTTCATGCACTTGTTGGTGACTCGGAAGCTACAAAAGAATCTAGACTGGATCAGGACATCTACAGGATTTCTGAACTCAGATTTACTGCCATGTGCAGACACTGATGAGACTCAGAACCCCTGTGTGTCCCGTCACTGGCTTAGAGTGTGTAGGGCAGCACAGCCCAGATGTGAGGTGGGGAGGAGGGAAAACCTGAAGATCCTTTCTAATTCAGAAACTTTGAATGGGGGAGATAGAACAGCATAGGGCACAGTAAATACCGTGTGATTCTACAGGCTTAGCCTGGATATATGCTCCTCTGACCCCGCAAAAGTGGGGGTAGGGCTTGGAGCTTGAAGCAAAGTAGGGCTAGAACAGTGTCTTACTCTCAATGGTGCTTTGTACAAATACTTAGGCACTATACAAACAACTGTAGTGGTTGAGGTAGGAGTAACCGAAGCCTCCTAACCAGGAAGCTACTTCACTGAATCCAAAGGTTTTCACCTTCCTTTTATAACAAGACCTGTTATTGCCTCACTAGATATGTGCACACCTGAAAGTTCCCAGCTCGCCCCATAAATAGAACCTGTATGCTATGGTTTAATGCTCAGTCCCGCAGAATGAATGCTGCTATCTGAATCAGGTGTTTGGTCAGCAACCCCAGGGTGCAAACGTCTGGGTCAAGGTTCAGATTTAGTTTAGATTGGCTCGATTAAAGATTCTACTGGTTTGTCTGAGAACAGTGAAGTTACTGTGTCGGATCTTCAACATGAAATGGTATTTGGAACTGCAGTTGGAACACTGTTTTCTCTTCTTTAATGTGGGAGGTGTGGCTCGGAGGTGAGCAGCTGGATGTGCCAAGTAGCACACCTCTCAGTGTTAAACCATTCCACGCTGGAGCTAGAGATCAAAATCTTCTTTCTGCTCCCTTTATTTGTATTTCTGCTTGTACACCAGGATTGTGTGCATCTGAAAGATGGCTGTTGTCAGCGTGTGTCAGGTCTGCTCACTGATGCTTGTGTAATCTGATGGCTAGGGCATAGGGCTGGGAGCACAGATGTTCTGGGTCTGACTTAAAAACGTGCTGGTAGCAAATCAATGTGTGTAGCTGCTTTCTTACTCTGAATTCGAACGTTACCTGCCCCTGTAAAACACTCTGGCTCATGAAATGCCTGAAAAATGCTCAGTTTTGGTGATAGTGTTCTTGATAAAGCGTTCAGCCTCGGCAAAGCAGGGGAGAGCACTCAAGACATCTTTCTCCAAGAAAATAGTGTAATGCAGTTCTGCTGACAGACAAGTCTCTACCAATACATGAGCCTGCCTGTGGCTGCTGAATTACTCCTGGTATAGGCCTTACATTCAAGACCATGATAAAGTTGTTTGAGCAAAAACTGACCAAATAGAAAGAGCTTTGGTGCATCGTATGCCCTTACGTTGTATAACTTATTTTGAAAACAGAAGTAAAAGCCTTGAATTGAGAATAGGGAAATACTGGGTAGGTATCCACTAGGCCTGCAGATGTGCAGTTCTGCTTGTCATTTGGGGACTTGTAGCATCCCCTTTCCCGTGGTGAACACTTCAGCGATGTAAAATAGCGCAGGCGCTCTAATAATGACCTAATGTCCCCTTTCTCCTTCCTTCAACCCCTTCCTTTACTGCCTCATTTCCTGTAGCAGTCAGAATGTCATAGCTTTTGTTCCTAACAGGAGCCTAAATGACAAATCTAGTATAAAACATGAACCTTGCGTCTAATCTGGATATACCACTGCTCAGCCACCACTTCTCTCACTAATAGCATTTTTCCCTCTGAAGAAGAGTCCACCCGTTTGCTCTTATGGGTTGGCATAAGGACTTGGTGACACCTGGGCAACTGGAGTGTTTCCATAGTGGTGCACAGTGCTCTCCAGGCTGTGGCTTTCAAACACAATACACCTTTGTGACTTGTTTGGAGGTTTAGGCAGTGATTGCCCTTGTAGTCTTGCCTGAGCCAGTCTTCCTCTTAACAAACACTCTTGTTTCCTCATCCTCCTTCCCTTTCCCCTCCCTCAAGCATGTGTTTTGTTTGACTACTAGGAAATCTGGGGATCACAGTGCAGTTGTTGACTTAAAATTCTTTAGAAGTTACAAATTCCATTTATTTGGAGACACCGTGAAATCTAAGTTCAAGATGCCTACTTTCTCTTGTTTTTTTCCCTGTTGTATTTCACTAACAAATTAGTGATTGTTTTCCCCTGTTTACCTTTCTTTAATCTGTTCTTCATTTTCAGCTCTCCCTCCGAAGCCCCCCAAACCAATGACTCCAGTCAATACGAATGGAATAAAGGACAATTCCAGTTTCTCTCTGCAGGAAGCAGAGTGGTACTGGGGGGACATTTCAAGGTAAGCCATATTACAAAAATATATGAATTAAAATATATTCATATATTTTGTTAAAAATAGAATTAGCCTGTTAAAAATCAAGAGAAAAAGAACATGCCTATTTCAGGCAGCATTTTACAGGAGGGAAATGCTTCAGGACTATACTTGGCAAAGCACCTAAAAGAAAGTATTTGGCTGGATTCAGGACCTGTGCTAAAGTTGTTACTGTTCTGGTGCAGATATTGCTGGTCTTGGTGACAGTTATTTTGGGCTTCTAAATTTCCCCATATACACAAAGTCTTTAAAAAAGAGAAAATTACTCCTTTCAAAAGAAAAGTGTTTCTGAATATGCTAGCTAGTAAAGTTTTGAAGCATAATGTTGGAATGCATGTAATTCAGCAAACTTTCAGTAGGAGCCTTGCTCAGAATAAAAGGAGTTGCATTCTTATTTTTGCTTTCTTTAACATTTGGTTAAAGTTGCATCTGTATTAATTTGTGTTACATGATGGTGTAAAAATAGCTCTTACAAATGCAGACCTTCATCAACTATACTGAGAGACGATACAGATGCATACCAGATAAGTTTTACCTCTTAAGGAAACCCTTTTCTGTGCACTTGAGAAAAATAGGTGGCTTGGGTTAGGTTCAGAAAATGAAGTGCCAGTTTTTATATGCTTAATTGCATAAAAGCACTGAAATGTCCAGTCATCTTTCCCTCTTAAGGCATTTCTGAAGAGTCTAGAATTTGGAATGGTAAGGGGAAACACGAGCATGCTGGGAGAGTGAGCAGGAATTGCTCAAACTTGTGCACATGAAACTTTGAAACACTTTGTCAGATAGAGGCAAGAAGAGTGTGTTTGCCACAGTAGTTCACTGAAGTACTGAGAAAGGAAATAAAGTTTTTATATCTTTATTGTACCACCCTTATCTTTATAAAGCAAACCTGCACAGATCTTGCTTTTGAAGGGCCTCGGCAGTGATATTTTTCTGTTAATTCTAAATCCAAGCAGAGTGGCAAAACCTGATCACAAAACCCACTAGGCAGGGTTTGTTTAAAACTGCTCACATATTGGTATCAGTTTATTGACTGTGGATTTGTTCCTCAATTAACAGTGCACGTGATGGCATGAGCTAATGCAGTACAAATTACATCGGAGTGGCTTTATTAGGTTAAAATGTGATACACATGTAAAGATGCAATAGTTTATGACTCTAATTTGACAGCCAGCAGGTACAGACTGTGTTGGGCTGACAGGGCAGGAGCCATGTTCTTCAGTCAAGAACTTGTGCTAAAAAATTTGTCACAAGTTCCAGGGTGCAATTTACAGGCATAAGCCCATGCCCTCAGATCATATCTATCCATTGAAAAAGGAGGAGGCCTGTGGAGTTAATTGGGTCCAATCTGTAAAAGGTTCTGAGAGGAGTAAGTGGATATGCACGTGATACTTAATAGGAGTCAGTTTTACTAACAGAATGGTTTTCAGGCAGCTAAATCAAAGCTAAGGCTATTTTGTAAGAATACTTTTGTTCCTGTGTATTTGAACAAAAAAGCTGCTGTTGATTTTTTTTCTTTGTAAGATTCAAGCAGACTTCCTACCACACTCAGATAATGTTGAGGCTACCTGATAAACTTTAGTTTCCAAATGATTGTATTAAAAAGTGCTTAGTGCTTCTAAGAACCTGTGAGGGAGCTGTTATAAAGTGAGATATGTAATCTGGGTGAAATGGCCAAAGCTGGCAAGACACTTAACTCTTCAGCTGAAATAATTTTCTTAATGCTTACAGGTACTCACTTTCACTGAAAGATTTCTTGATTTAGCTTAAAGCTCTGGACTGAGTATCCTTTTGCTTCAGTTGTAAATAAGGAAAAGTTGCACTGAAGCTAGCAAGGTTATAGTGGTTTAAAACTGCTGTAAATAAGATCAGAGTTAAGCCAATAATGAGTCTCTTGAGACTAAAACTGTGCTAAACTCTAGACACCTTTGAGCTATGATGCGAGAGACCATTTCTTAAGAGGTCAGGACTGGCTTCTCAAAGGGCACCTGTTTTCCGTATGGGCTTTAAAACCTGAGCAGATTACAGGGAAAGGTTGTGAACTCTTGAGACACAGCCACTACTGTTGCTTAAACAGAGACTTCTTCCTAAGTGGCAGTTGACTGCAGCTGCTACTTTTTAGTGTAACTACACAAGTTCAGACTTGCTTTAGGTGGCCTAGAAGACTGGACAGCCTGAGCGTGAAAGAAGATTGCCTTATATTTTGAAGATTGAACTACTTATGCATGCTTGTGTTACTGGGTCCAATATTGATACCTGGGGCAAAAACGATCATGTCCTTAATGCTTCTAATTTTGCCACCTTTTTCATTCTCCAGGGAAGAAGTAAATGACAAATTACGAGACATGCCAGATGGAACATTCCTGGTGCGTGATGCATCAACCAAGATGCAGGGAGACTACACTCTGACATTACGGTAAGCATTGAGCAGTTGTAGTCCACGTAGTAAAATCCTGAGTAGCAAGTTGCTACACCAGTGACAGCAGTGGCCGTGTAATGCTGATGTGGCTTAACTTGAGAGATGTTCCCAAAGGTGCTGTAGATGACAGAATGAGCAAGTAAGTTGCCAGGTCTGATAGTTGGTTCTGTTCTGTGCATTGAATACCGTCCTTCACTAAACACTGCTCTAAGGATCTCTGTGTAGATTAGGTGGGACTCGGGGAGGAGAGCTGTAGTGCTTCATACTTTCAGAATTGCAAAGGTAAAAGGTATTTATAAACTAGGGTTTTGATTAATGGGAGCGTTGAATATCTCATCAGCCTATAGCTCTGGAGAACTGACCACAGTGTCTTTGCAAAAAGAGTATCTTGTGCTTTCTGATCTGAAGTTTAGGAAATATTGAATTGGAGCCATGTTCCTTTTTTCATTAAAATTGTCTGCAAGTGGCAGACTTCCCAGAGCTGCCCCAGCCCTGTCTACTGCAGTTAGGCAGCAGACCTCATGTGACTAGCTGCTGGTGCCTTGCCCAGCCTGTCCAGCCGCTTGCCTCTGCCAGGGCTCCCAAGATTGGCTGTTGGAGGCAAACAGGCGAGGTGCATAAGCCACTGCCTCTGTAGCACACCTTTGGGAGTTTCTACAATATGGTAGATATTTGATCTTGCCCTGAAATTCCGTTGTCTTAATGGCAGGTTTGACCCCAAGGGTGTAGCTTAAATTCTGCTTTGACTTCTGCCTTGAAGTTCACAGCTTGTGCGCTAAAGTTTGGCACGATTAGGTTATTTTCCTCAACGCAGGTGTCTTTCGGAACCAAAACTGAGAGTGCAGGAAGAATAGGATATTGTCTAAACAGTCAGTTGGTGAAAAAAAGGAAGCAATAAACACTATATGTGGAAACTGCTAGAATGTATAAATATGGATAATGTAAAGTCTTAAACTTACAACCATCTTGTAATCCTCAAAGGATTTTGTTTAGGTTCGTGTATCCTGTATTAGCATCTATAACTCAAAAGACTTGTTAATCACTGTATAAATGTGTATTCAGTTGTATACTATTAGTGACCCCAAATTGCAGGAAATTGTGGGTTTGGGTTTTCATATGGCTCCCTTATTCAGCCTTCAGCATCCTCCTTTTCCCCTGCAAAACTTCTGGCAAAGCTAGGTCTTAAATACCATAAGCAGGCTTCAGAATGAACACATAGGAAGAGGTTTACTTTGGACTTTGCTCCTGTTCAAATAATATCTGCTAGTAATTCAATGTGTGTTGACTCTTAAACTTCCAGTATCTGCTAGTATGTAAAGAATCACTGTGAAGGTGTACAGTGTCAAAGCCACTTGTCTGGGAGTTTCACTGGTGTCTTTATTAGCAGCCTTAGTGTTGAAGAGGGATAGAAGGTACACAGTAAAACTTCTGAATGGCTGTACTGCTTTACAGGAAGGGTGGCAACAATAAACTGATAAAGATCTATCATCGGGATGGAAAATATGGCTTTTCTGATCCGCTGACATTTAATTCAGTTGTGGAACTGATTAACCACTACCGCAATGAGTCTCTTGCTCAGTATAACCCAAAGCTTGATGTGAAGTTGATGTATCCAGTGTCCCGGTATCAGCAGGTAAGATCTTCCTTGGACCCCAAGAGCTGTTAGTGCAGACAAGAAAAAAAATGCAAATCTGTATATGATTTTGCTTTCTCTATGTGAAACCAGAGGGTTGGTTTTTTTTTGACTGGAAAAAAAAAAAGGTGAGTTTTCACATTTGACCTCACTTTCCATGTAATAGTGGGTCTTCCAAATTGTCTAGCCATTTAAGCTTTTTCATTTTATCAAGTTTCCAGTCTCCATTTGAGCAGTGCAATAGAGAAGTGAAATCCTGGCATGCAGCAGACTTGAGCCTTAGAAGCCTATTTCTTTTCCCCACAGGCTCGCGGGGCACTGTTCTAGACAGTGTTGCCCTTGAAGTGCATATGAGCACTGCAGCCGCTCTCTCTGTGCGTAATCATCTACATTTTTCAAGAATAGGTTTTTTTAAGTTTTACTTAGTAGCCCGAGACATTGTCTTGCATTAAAGAAAAAGAACTGCAGTTTTTTGGGGAAAAAAAAAAAAAACCCTGATCTTTAACTTAGGATTCCAAGCATTTCAATGTGTCCTTTCTCCCATAGATACTGGCAATCCAAGACCTAAATGGTTTTTGGAAGGGTAGTTTTTTGCCATAGTTCTTTGCATCCCATAGTTCCAGTTCCTACTGTCTGTAATCTGTGGAGCTTGTTGCATGGAGGAAGGGGGATTTAAATACAGTGTTTGTGTTCTGTAGAAACCTGATTATAAAAATGATGCTAATAGCTGTAAAATGCAAATATGCATAACTGGATGAATGAATACTCTTAAGGAAAAGCTGCTTTGCTTGAAGACTTAATAGCTTTTTGTATGTACAGGATCAATTGGTGAAAGAAGATAATATAGATGCAGTAGGTAAAAAGCTTCAAGAATACCATGCTCAGTATCAAGAAAAGAGTAAAGAGTACGACAAATTGTATGAAGAATATACCAGAACATCACAGGTTGGTTCTTCAGCTATGTGTAGAGTCTGTTTCTTGTTATTTAAAAAGTAAAGAAAATTATTTTAACCTGTTACGGCAAAGAAAGGCAGTCTGAGGTCAGAAAATACAAGGGAAAAGCTTAGTAAATTTTGGAATAGAGCAAAAGAGTTGATGGAACCGGTGAATATTACTTGTTGCTGATAGTCCTATTGATAAGGAAAATAAGAGGAGCTGAACTTCCGAGAATGCCATCACCTACAAGGTTTGCACTGCAGACTTCTTTCTTGGCTGCTGAGCATTTCCAGCTGCTGTGTGCTGCAGTCAGAATTGCAGTGGGGCATGTCCAGGTTTTTTATGAAATCATGTTCAAATCAGATACCAGATATTATGCATTAAGGAAGTGTGAATACAGTATTTGGACTGCTTCTTGTAAAATAAGATAGTTCATATATGGGGAGGAGGTTTGCTGGCAGTCTTCCTGCTAACTAAGATGGAAAATATGACTAAAATATTTGAGAGGTTTGCAGCCTAATAGAGAGCATCGTGTGGGGGAGGAGGGTAGACTCACAGGGAGTAAGTCTTCCCTGGACTCCCCTGACTCTACTCGGACGTTTGACGAAATTTAATCGCATTTTGTCTTGTGGGGGGAGAAAAGTTCATCTTCTCAGTCGATTTAGGGAACATAGTTGAGTCATCTGTATCATGAACAAATGATGAAGGACTCTTTCCTCACATAGGAAATTCAGATGAAGAGGACCGCAATTGAAGCATTTAATGAAACTATTAAGATATTTGAGGAACAGTGCCACTCACAAGAGCGATACAGCAAAGAATATATTGAGCGATTTCGCAGGGAGGGGAATGACAAAGAAATTGAACGGTAGGTTCTGAAATTGAGTTTGCTTACAAGGACAAACTAGTGTCCACATTGACATTCCTATGAAAATTTTTTTTTTATATAATGGTACATCATATAAAACACTTTGTAAACTCAATAATTACTCTGACACCTTCCCTCAAGGTGTCTGAACTTTCAGTAAAGCCCTCTTCTGTCAGGGAATTGCATTGTAGACAGAAGAGGTGGGAGATCTCTGGATTATTTTCTCTCTTCAGTAAATCAAGATACTGTGATGAGGATCAGAAAATAATACCTGCATTTGCTTATCCCACTTCTATTTGGATTTGCTCAGAATATAATTCAGAAAAATCTTTACTTATAAGCTGTAACATGGGCATCTGGTAAATTTCATTGTCCATAGTCAGTTTTAGTCACTTTCAAAGAAGATGAGTATTTAATTGCTGCTACTTGGTAGCAGATAGTGGTCATCTAACAGAAATTTGGTAAGGGCCTCATTTGAAATTGCCCTTCTGCGAAGATACTAGCAAAAAAAGCTGTATCTGGGCCTTTGAAGAAATGTCAAGTATAATGTCTAACTTGACATAGTGCTTTATGAATCATGGTAGGGTAACCTCCAGGAGATTTTTAGACTGAGAACAGTTACCCATAACAATCTTACTCTGCAATTGTGGTGCTTCATTTTGACTAATTAACAGGGAAAACATGTTATTTTACTGAATTGTACCAAACCTACAAACTAGTCTTGAATGAAGAGAGAGGCAGTGTTACTTCTTGCTAGCTCTTGATCAGTAATTGAAGTCTGTGTTTGAAATCTTCCTAGTCCTGGTACCTAGAGTGGGATTGCATAATTCATATAACAAAAAGTGAATCTTACAGTGAAGGAGGAATATGTTCTAGCTTACCCTCCTAGACCTAATTTGTTCCTGCATCTCTGCCAAAAGGAAATATATTAAGGTAAACTGAAAGTGCAAACAATGCAAAAGGGTGGTAGGTCTTCTGGCAAGAGGTCTTTTCTGGCACTCTTACAGTAATTTTCATGTTAAGATGAGGCAGTCAAAGGGAGGAGCTGCTATTACAGCAGCTCTTGTGATATTCTTATATAAAAGTGCTACTGATAAGGTTCAGTCCTCCTAGACTGGTTTGACCTCACCTCTCAAATATTCCACTTGTTTGCAGGATAATGATGAACTATGAAAAATTAAAATCACGCCTGGGTGAGATCCATGATAGTAAAATGCGTCTGGAACAAGATTTGAAGAAACAAGCTCTGGACAACAGGGAGACTGATAAGAAAATGAATAGTATCAAGCCTGACCTAATTCAACTCCGCAAAATCAGAGATCAGTATCTTGTGTAAGTAAGCCTGACCCATGCCTCAGAGCAGCGTCTCTGATGAACCTGATTAATGACTGTTCCTATCAGGATAATGGGAATTTAATTTTCTTTTCATAACTAAAGTTCTGTGAATGCTGGGGTACTACATTCTGGCATGGAACGTCTTGAATAATTGGTTGGCCTCTTTGTGACTTCATTCCTTTATTATGCTGTTGTCAAACTTAAAAGAGCCTGCCCCAACTAGATGCACATTCTGCAACTCCTGTAAATAAAACATGTAAGATAAATGAGTTATAAGCAAAACCTGTGCCTGCTGATACAACAGAGGTTAGGACTTTCTGTGCTGGGTGCAGCAGATGTTGCTCATACCAACCCTTGATTTCACTGACATTCCTGTTACCCAAATCCTAATGTCCTTGTGCTGGACTCCGTGCACTTGGATTCTGGCAGGAGAAAGAGGGGAACATACTGTCTCAGAAGGTGGTGTTAGAAGAAGCCAGTGGTAATACCCATTTTTGTTGTCCCAAGGGACATAGGCAGCTGTCCCAATTTGTATTCTGCTTCCTTTATGCACTGTGCAGAGGCAGTACCTCTTCCTCAGCTGTACCCTCTTCTTTTTCCATTTAAGAGGTTGCTTCATGACTTCTCTTTGCTGTTGCTCAGTAAAGGGGCATCTCAGAAGATGATGCAAGGAAACGCTCTTATGGAATCTATGGCTTTTGCTGCTGGAGAGCAAACTAAGCTCTGGACTTGGGTGGGGGTTTTTTTTGTGGGACCTTGTGTCTGAGCTTCAGCTTGCTCAGTAAGTAAAGCCCATACATATACTCTGAAGTAATGTATCGATGCTTTCTTCTTCTGGCAGATGGCTCAATCACAAAGGGGTGAGACAGAAGCGAATAAACGACTGGCTGGGGATCAAAAATGAAAATATTGATGAGTAAGTGTCGTTATACATATGATTTTACTAAGAAGTGTTCATTAATAAGTGTTTTCTCTTGTAGGCGTTGGTAATATGAAACACTAGTTTCTCAGTAAAGGACTGTAGGAAAAAGGATGACTGCAGAAAAAGGGGGAAATTCTCTAGGGGAACTCTATGTCATGTGAGGGAGCACCTCTGCTGAAGCATTTAGAAGTAAACAAAGTTGAAACAATTACATTTTAAGTTGAAGCCTTTAATATCTGTCCGTTAGGAGCCTGACCTCCTAATTTGGGTGTTTTCTGGTATTTCTTTGAATGATTTTGGCAAAAATAAATAACTCTGCTTACTAACTCTTTTACCTAACCACCAACTGCTTAAGCTAAATTTGTCCTCTCTTTCAGCACATACTTTGTGAATGAAGAAGATGAAAACCTGCCACATCATGATGAGAAAACTTGGTTTGTTGGGGATCTCAACCGTATCCAAGCAGAAGACTTGCTCTGTGGGAAACCTGATGGAGCATTTTTAATTCGAGAGAGTAGCAAGAAAGGATGTTATGCTTGTTCTGTGGTGTAAGTCTATTTTCCTTTTTGTTCTAACTATTCAATTCATAAATCTACCATAGCTCTTTATTTTGGAGAGCAAAAGCCAGGCCTAGACTAGGCCTATCCATTGGAGCGTGTTGCTTGTTTGTAGGAAGACTACCATGGTAAAATTGTTGCAAAAATGCGCTTTGAATATGCAATAACTGTAGTCCTAGCGGTCTCTTCAGTCACCACAGTAGGTAGTACAAAATTCTGAAGTATCCCAACCTGAAGGTCTACAGTCCTAAGTAAACTAAGGCCAAATTCTCCCTTGTTTTTCCCTGCCAAGAAACACAAGGGAAGAGGAAAAACAGGGCTGGAAAGCTGTAACGTCTTCCGTTCTCATTTTCAGACATGACCACCTATATAGGTGCCTTCTCTTCTATGTTTAAGATAATGGTGATGCTTCAGAGGAGACATTATTTGTGAAAGTAGTTTTTATGACATTCACATAGCCTTGCATTGATTTCTTGTGTTTCACTTCATTTCATGCTGGTGTAATGGAGGTCAGAAATACTTTGATTCCATTATCTAAAAATCCTTCAAGCCTGTTCGGGAGTGCAAAATGCCTTTCACTGATTTATTTCACATGAGGTTAATTGCTTCTGAAAGCAAGTCTGAGAAATTAATATGTGAAGGTATATCACCTCAAGGTAACTGAAGATTGTAGTATCTGCTGGATTCAAGATACTGTTTGTCAGAGGCACTGAAGTGATGGGTTCATCAGATACTTTCGCTTGGTTGGTATCATACTACAAGATAGCAAAGGGATGGCATAACGTAACCTGTTCCTACATGTGACTTGGATTGTAATAGGGATTGCATAATACTTGATCTTTCTGGCAGATAAGTGTTTCTAGCAGCTCTGGAAGTGCTGTGTTGCAGGAACTGCTTTGCCAAGTTAGGGACTCGGTCGCTATGACTTCAGATAATGAACCAACTTGAACCAATGCCGTGCTTAACATTAAAAAATGCACACTGAAGGGTAGTGCTGCATTTCATGGAATACTTTGTAGGTCCTAAGAATTTCTGGGTTTTGGCTTCTTTGCTTGATGGATAAGTTGAGTGCAAAGTCATAGGTAACTTCAGGTGCTTATCTTCTTGGTTAAGCTCTTGACTTTTTTTTTTTCTCCAAGAAACATTTGGAGAACAATGCAGTAGGGAATTGTACTGCTGGGATAGAAGAGGCCTCTTGTGTGGATTATTATGCAAGAGTGTTTAATCACATGCCTTGAAGCACTGTTTCTTCACAGACCGTATTAATCTCAACTTGCATCTGCTGGGTCCTCCATTATATAATTTAGTGACTGGCAGGGCTGCTGCATTAGTTAATTGTTAATAGACTGTCACTTTAAGTTTGTCCTTTGATGTTAAATTCTCCTGGTTTCTTTCCTTGCAGAGCTGATGGAGAAGTGAAACACTGTGTGATCTACAGCACTCCACGAGGTTACGGGTTTGCAGAACCATATAACCTGTACAGCACACTTAAGGATTTGGTTCTTCATTACCAGCAGACATCCCTTGTCCAACACAACGATTCCCTAAATGTCAGGCTTGCCTACCCTGTCTACGCACAGATGCCCCCCTCTCTCTGCAGATAAATTTTGGGGAGGAGGAAAGCATTGGCTATCTTGGATTCTTTTCTACAATTTTTATTAGAACTTGGAGGGCATTCTTTCTCCTTAGACTGCTTGTTTTGCACAAGAAGTGATTCTGTGAATGTGAATCAAAAAGAGGCCTAGCAGCAACAAGACGAGAACTTGGGTGTAGGTGTCCTGGTGCTACCTTAAAAGCTCAGCTGTGCTTTTACACTGATACTTTTGTTTCCTTATGAGGGGAATAAACTCAACACAATGCATACAAAAATACTGGAAGCAAAACATCATTTTATGGAGATAATTTTTTGCCAGGCACCTTCAGTGGAACTTCTAATTGGATTTTTGTTTTCTCTTGTTCTTGTAGAGACAATTTGAAGCCTCTGTTTGAGGCATCAGTAATGTCTTTCAGTCTTAAACTCCCAAGAAACTAGGGGGGAAACTCTACCACAGCAATTCTTCTCTGTTAATTTTAGCAGCTTCACTGCGATTCAGCCGAACTTCCAAAAGAGGGCTTGTCTTGAGGTAGCATGAAATTTGGTGAGAGAAGACCAAAGGAATTATGGGAAAGCTTCAGGTTTTTATTTAAGTGGAAAAATGCTTGTAAAGAAAAGTTGCTTTATTTTTTTGCCAACAGTAACAAAGTTTTGGTTTCAATGGCACTACAGGTCTTCACTTAAAGGAAACATTTATAACCAAATTGAACACACCAAAACTTTGTTTGTTGCTAGATCGAGCACTTATGGGGAAGGTTGTATTAGCATCCGCACATACTTTCTACACCAAAACTTGAAACAAATAAAAGGAAAAAGCTAAACATAGTGTGGCTTCAAAACACTAAATTTGTCTAATCTGATGTAATTGCTTACTCTCCTCTTTCTTCACACCTCCTCCCCCCCCGCCTTCTTCCCATTCTTCAGCCTCGAATTCTGTTTTCAGTTTTTAATGATCCTGTGCTTCAGAATGTAAACTAGAATGAAGCTTGCACTCACCTGTTGCAGTTCTCTTGCTGAACAATGACAGACTCTTGTAATGCTTGATTTTTGGGCTAGCAGAGGTAGGTGCAATCGAATGCTTCCGGGTGGCTTATTGTACCAAATTCTTTCATGAGGTGTAGTCATTTCCAGTTGTATGGAAGCGAGCATGGTAATTACAGATCTCTGATTTGTTCTTTGCAAGCTAGACTCTGAACTCTCACACCACTGCAGCCAAGCAAGACTTTTACACTGGTATAATCCAAATTCCCTTGTAGTTATTTTGAACATGATGCAAAACACAGGAAGGGAAGAGAGCTGTACTCCTTGGTTATTGGATGTCTGGTACCATCCTTTGGCAAGGGCTGCTGTCAAATACTGGAGTGGGTAGTCCTGGGCTTTGTCAAGTGTAGCGATCATCCAATAAATCCCCTCCCTGGAAAGCATACAAAGCAGCTTATTTCCATTCCTTAAGCTTCTAAAATGAAAAAAAAAAAAGCTGAATTTGGCAAACTGAACCACTTGGCATCAAAGCACAACTGGCAAAGCGATTGTTCAGTGTGCAACCTTGAAAGTTACTTTTGTTCCTGTTCCTGGAAGCGGTTCCCTTGCAATGCCCCCATTGTGCAGGACAGGAAGCAGACAGTCATGCAGGTCTGAGAATGCTCTAGACCTGTTTCTGACCCTGGGGCTTATTTCCTGTTCAAATGTGTTGGGTTTTTTGTTCTCTAATGCCTGGGCAGTAATGCCAGGCTTGTTGATGTTTAATGTTTACACTAGAAGTATTATTTTGCTGAATGTCCTGAATTTGCAAGCAGGGAAATGACAAGGCTGGAGCAGTGACAGCCATTGCAGGAAGGGTAGCCTGGTTGCCTGGCGTGCCTGAGAGATGTCTTATTTTGCACTAATGACCCTGCCTCATCCTAGGTGCTTTCTAATCAGCCAGAGTGCAATCTTTAGCAAAAGAGTTCTGTAGATGCTCCTTTTCTAATTGAAACACTACAAAATTTACCAAAACTGGGTGGGATGAGAAGAAAATTCATGCTAGTTGCTATGTCAAAGTGACCCACATCTGCTCATGTGTCCCTTCTCTCCCACTTTCCCAGGAGAAGGAAAAATGAGATGTAGCCTTCGCTCTTAGTGAAAATCTGGAATGGATTCCTCAGTGGTATATGGACATGGAAATTTTTCTTTTTAAAGAAACTTGCCCTACCTCTTGGGATAATTTGCAGTTCTAATCTGGTAGCTGTAAAGCTGTCATTCTCACACCCCTCGTCCATCTAGTGTTCCCTTGCTGCTGGGCTGAGTCCAAATGCCTGATGAGGGAAGTCAGTCTGAAGGCACAACTGATGGCCAGATGCCTCAGGCCTGTGGAAAAACCTGCGCGAGAGGAGTCTGTTTTCTCTGCCTTTGCGATCTTGCTGGGCTCTCCCCTTACAATGTTATCGTTTGAGGCTGGTGGGGCACGTATTTCTGATCCCTGTGTCTGTGACAGGGACAAACCTGGCTGAAATGTTTCACATCTGACCTGTTTTTTTGGATAGGTCTCGACTTTTTTTGTTTTAAGCAAGCGCAGGTCTACTTTCAGGCTCATAAATCCTGGCACACCCTCGCAGCACTGACAGAGCGGGACCGTCTGAAGTTTCCCTGTAGTGGAATCTGACTGATCCTGTGAGGTCTTGGTCCAAGCTCCGGCCCCAGCTCTGCCAAGGTAAATACAGTGTAATTCCATTGGCGTCTCTGAAGGTAGCTTGGCTTTCTAGTGGTGTGAGCGAGTTGGGATTCTGGCCCCTCGCTCCCTGAGATCCCTTCGCTGATCGCAGCTGATGCGTTTGCTGCGAACGATGCGCTCGGAGCCAATAAGCCATCTTGAAGCATTCTTTGAAATTTGGTTTTGCCCAAACCTTCAGATCAGGGCAGACTAATCCCATGTCCCTTGTATTTGGCTCCGTTACCCTCAGCAGCCTCTCGGAGGCTGTGTTTTGCCGCTCTATCTCTCTGTGTTTGGTTTAGGCACCTGAAGTCCCAGCTGCTGCAACTGACTCTCACGTGCCGTTGCACACATTCATTTTGCATTCATTTTGTGCTCGTAGGGCAAACTAAAATGGGTCTAAAACAGACTGAGACGTGTAGATGGTGTGATCCATGGAGCAAGGGCTTGGTCCTGCCGCGCTCGGCCTAATTCTGTTTCCTCATTAGCGTTAGACCTGTGAGAGAACCCACAACTGAGAAAGCAGAAATAGGCCTGTGCAGGATTACACCCTTGTATGAAAAGCAGCTGTTAAGCCTAGAACAAATACAGGAAATGGGAACATAAAGGCAAAACAAAGGAACTCGAGTTCTTTTAAAACAGTATGGTGTGAGAAGGTTTTCCTTTTAAGAGTCAAAAACGTTGGGAGGAAAGGGGGGAAATAGTCTCACTGTTGTAGCAGCCGTCTGCTCGCGGGCTGCGGTTAGAGGAGGACTGATCTCATTGACCCATATTGTATTAAATATGTATGTAGAGTTAAATAAATAACTTTTGCACAGTGTTAAATGGGGGGGGTGGGGGGTGGGAAGGGGGGAATGTTGAAACTCGAATATGCACAGTTTCTTCTAACCTGTTTTGAAGTATATTTGCAGGGATTGGGGGTGATTCAGTATTTTGTATTCATAAGGATGGAAATCAGGTCTACTTCCACAGTTGCCATTGGCCCCATTGCATCAGCCATGAGTGCCATGTTTTTGAAGTTAGTAAGTTATAAATTTTTCCCACTAGTTTCTTTATGGATTACAAGTAATCTTAGCATGGGAAGAACCAACCTAGACACAGAGAGATGTCCTGAGAGATTCTTCACTGGTACGTGAAGCAGTAATATGTGATAGTCCACCATCTGATACTGGAGCACTCTAGATTTAGGGGTTGTATTTTGGATTTTATTTTTTTTAAATTATCAGCAGTGCATTGGGTTGCTGCTTAGTACCCTTGATAGTTGCAATCTAGAGTTATATCCAGTTCAGCCCTCTGTCTTATGCCAAAAATAAAATGCTCTTTCCACACTCATCTCTCTTGATGTGGCAGATGGTCAAGAAGTTTTCCATTTAATGTGATGGGCCTGATTCTTTTCTCGCTGACACTAGTGTAAGCAAGACTTCCACAACCAAAAGCCATTCCCAGGAAGAGAGCTTGTATTTAATCATACCTGAATTCTAATCACAGCGGGGCAAAAATCAAAGTTTGTCCTTTGCGAAGCCAGGCAACTGTAATGGGGACTGTGGAAATGAATGTTGACACTTAGTGCTGTTTTGGGGAGAACAGGAGAAGGAGGAGGGTCTTGGTTGCCCCAAATCCTGGGCTCCCTAGAGGCTTGGGTGGCACCATGTTCGTAACTGAACGCTGTGGCTGTTTGAAATAGCAGAATTGCTATAGGAGTGTCACACCTTAAGTTTGGAAAAGCCCCTTATTTGGTACTTGAACAATCTTGCTTCTGTTTTTGAATGTCTGTTTATTTTTTATTTTTGTTACAGTAACAGGGAATAAAAATCTGAAATGTTAGTGAGTCTTGTATGCTTGCTGCATTGTGCAGACATGAGACAGGTACTGTTTGTGGCTCGGGAGGGGTAAGAGACAGCTTCAAAATGCAGTTTTACAGAGCACTATGATGGGTTGGGGGTTGTTTTGTTTAGATCATGTTTAAAATCAGCTTTTCTTAAGTGTAGTTTCCTTCTGTTGTTTTGCAACCTCTGCTTTTGGAACAGCAAAATCAAAACCTTCCCAAAGAACAAAGATAGTGTGAGAGGAGGGGGGGTAGACTTGTTCAAATTCAGTGTTCAAAGCAAATAGCTTTAACGAAGAGGAAGGGTCAGCATCCTAAAGCATCCCTCTGGCTGTAGTTTGATGAAGCAGTAGATGGACCATGAAGTAGGACCTTCACCTCCAACCACGAAAGAGGAGATGCCAGAGCAGACCCTTCCCTTTGGAATAACTGGTTGTACTCTCCTTAAATGTGCGTGCAAGGAGATAGTCAGGGAATTAATACAAGTCCTTAAGGACTTGCTTCTCTTTCTGTGTTGGAAGGGAAGGTGTATTGCTGATCCCCTCGTTTCCCTTGGCATGACCCGTGCAGCCAGGAGAAGGGAACCGAGTTACCAGCCCAAATAAACGTGGGCCTGTTCGTGAAGCAGCTCGGCTAGTGAAGTGCTGCCTGAGGAGTAGCTTTGGATGGGGTTAGATGAAGTTTGTCCAACATTTTTGTGAATCTTGCATTCTGTGGGCAGAAATACTTTCCACCGAATGGGAAGGGGAAAAAAAAAAAAATCTCTCCTGAAATCTTTTCAGCTCCTTCCTGTTTTTTCACAGGGGCAGATAGGGAGCTTCAGCCTGTTAACTGTTTAGGTGATGACAGTGCTTGAAGTGCGGGTCTTTGGGGCTGGCTCCATATAATTAATGCAGAATTTGCATATTTTTTTTATTGCTATTGGCATAGACTCACTGTATTTTATGACTAGACTCACCATTTGTTCTGAAATTTGCCTTTAAAAAATGTAATACGAGCTTCAGAGGCGGAAAAAAAGAAGTGAGAACGGGCCCTTATTGATAGAAGAAAAAAAAACAAAACCACACCTCATTGATTAACCTGTATTAGAGAAAGCAGCTTTAATTTGATGCCCCCCTCCACCACCTTCCTTTGGGATTGCTTCTGTGAGACCTGGGGGAGGGGGGCTGAGATTTCCCCCCCCTGTATTCAGCAGCGCCGTACCTGTGCGCTTGCCAAGTGCTCATAGCAAGGGGCTTGGGATCGTTTGGAAAAATGATTGCATTCAAAGACCAAAAAAAAAAAAGTGTCCAGGGGTGAATATATCCCCCTCTCCCCCCAGCATTAGTCTTGTCACTTGGGGGGAGCTGTAGGATGCTGGGGCCAGTCGGGAGCTGCCCCTGGGTCTCCCTCCCGGGAGCGGTGGGGGCTCACGGTGGGGCTGGTTGGGGCTTTGGTCTGTTTTGTTTTCGTGAGTGACTTCTACATCCAGCAAAGATACGTTTGACGAAACCTGTTAATTTTGTATATCTGGCTGTTTATTGCACCACGGGATTGTAATGGTCTGCATCATCTGTGTGTGTGTGTGTGCGCGTGTGTGTGTATATGTACTGTATGTATATAGATATATGTAAAATATATTCATGTACACATTTATATGCATTAGCTGTAAGTGGCACTGCCCCTTAAAAATAAAACAAAATTCACTGTTAGCACATTCTGCCCCGTGTTGAGGCAGAATTGGGTTTGTTTTTGTCAAATGAAAAGGAGTTTATTGTGTTCATCTTGCGTATGTGCTTCTGAAACGCTGAACTCTGGATTTCCTTGGGGGGAGTGCAGGGGGGGTTACTACTCTATTCGTAAACCAAATTGAATTGGGGTGTGGTTTGCCCTGGGACAACTTTGTTCCAAGCGAAGGTTTTGCAGAGGAAAACCCTCTTGCTCCCCTGCCAGAGGCAGTGAAGGTTTGCACCTTTGGGTAGAAACCCCCCCCCCTCGACCCTCCCTCTGTCCGGAGCCAATGTGCAATGGGTGGTGTTGGTACGTGTCCCTTTGTGAGTGGACTCTTTGTATAAGGTGTGGTTCAATGTAAAGCATGAGTGGGTGTTTGACCTTGTATCGAGGGCTGAAATAACAGCACACTCCTTTGTACAACCTTTGCATTAATGTTTCTGCTTTCCTTTGACTTCTATTTTCTTTAAGGGAAACTGCATCTGTTTAAGAACCTGCTTCTCCAGAAGCTATTGAGTTATTTTGTTTTCCGGATGAATTCCAGCATGTAACTTTGGTACTCTTGTTTGTTATTTGTGTAAAACCTGTTCTTCTGTCGTTTATGGTGTAGTCGGGGGTAAAAACAAACAAAACAAAAAAAAAACCAAAAAAAAAAAAAAAAGGAATTCATGTAGTTTAACTTTTAAAGAAAAGAAACAAACTGCTTCATAAGGAAACCAATTGTATGTTAGTGTTTTCGGACAAGTCATCCTGTAGTTTCTAGCTCAGTAATGCAACACTGTACTTGTCACCAGGTGTGTTACGATTTTGCTGTACTTTCTTTTACTAGATGGTTGGGCTTTTAAAATCCCAGACACTAAGCATCCTGGGCCTACTTGCTCTAGATCAAAAAAAAAAAAATGCAATAAAAAAAAAGTTGCAATAAAGCACATTGACATGTAATGTTTTAGAAGGATGTACTGACAGCTGTTTCTAATAAATTCAGAACTGCAGCGTGGTCGGGCTGTCGTGGTGTTAGCTGTGTCTGTGTCTCCCGGCCGAGACCCTCAGCATCATCTTTAGTGGAGACTTTAAAAAAAGGTCTTGTGGAGGTCCAGTTCCCTCTCAGCTGGAGCAGAAGCTCTGGGGGCTGGAGGAGGGAGGAATACACGTAGCACACGTGCTCCTCGATGGAGCCTTTCCTCCCTTCCTCTTTAGAGCAAGCAGGAGCCACCAGCAATCTTCTATCCTGCCTCGTTGCTTCCTCTGCCTTCAGGGCAAACCATGGTCGGTCAGAGGAGGGGCTGAAGCTGCCTTCTGAAAGCTTGCCTGGATCCCTTTTCTTAAATCCTTAATTTCACAGGAGTTTTGGAAATCACAGCCCAAGGGTGACCAGCCAAAGGGCTTGAGGGCTGGCAAGGGAAATCCTGGGGGGGGTTTCACCCCTCAGACTCGGCAGTCAGGTGGGATGCCATAGCAGCATCCTTGGCAAAACTAGGCCCAGGGTGGAACTGGCCTGTGCCCGGCCAGGCTTCCAAATGGCTGGGTGTTTTTGCAGCCCGATGAGTTGATGTTTCTGCAGGGTGCTGAGCAACGCTTTTCCAACCTGCTGAGTCCACGGCTAAAAAAAAAATGCTGAGCCAGCATTTTCTCTCATTGCCGAGTCGGCCTTTTTGGCCACTGAGTCAGCGTTCCCTCCGTCGCCCAAGCCGCAGGCAGGGAACACCAAAAAGGGTAGAAAAGCCCCTGGTCATGGTGCAGGGCTCCCCGCTGCCTGTGGGGATGGGGCACAGTGCTGGAGGGATGCTCCTGGCCCACGGGGAGGCATCAGGAGCCACTAGCCATGGGCATTGCAGGCCGGTGGCCACCACATCCCCACCCCCGGGCACCCAAGTGCGAGGAGAGCGAAGGGGAACCACCAGCGAGAAACTGGGAGGGCCCTGCAAAGCGCTTGTGGGGAGGGGCTCTCTTTTTTAGTATTATTTAGTTTATTTCTTTTTAATAAAGGCTAATGAGGTAGAATTACAGGAAAGATGTAAGTCACTAATTGGCGAATCGTTTTTTAGGGCTTTGCCAGACGGTTCGGTTCGTTATGAAAACATTACGGCCGGGAGCCGGCGTAGGAAATTTCCAAGCGGCCCTGCTGACTGGATGGAAAGAAAAACATCTCCCAGCTCAGATGTCTTCTCAGAGAAAGGGCAGATCCCCGGGATTTTTCCATCCTTGGCAATGCCGCGGAGCTTCCTCCAAATCCCCTGAGTTGTCCCCCCCCAAGTCACACAACGGACCCTTCCCAGGGGATGGCACCAAGGGGCAGGGTGCAGTATGGATGGACAGATGCCCCTGGGACAGTTTCACGAGATTCCTGTTCCCCTAGAGTGGGAGATGGTTGCAGTGGGAGATGCACGGGAGGATATTCCCCATGGGAAAAAAATATCTGGACAAAAGCCCCAACAATCTCCAAAAGTTAATCCTGCTCCAGCCAAAATGTCTTGATGTAAGGTATCAGGGTTTGGTTCAGACCGTCGGGGTTTGGTTTGAAAGCCACGGGCTTGTTGGAATGACGGAGCTCCTCTGCTTCCCCTCCTGGGTTTCAGCTCTCAAAATAGACTTATTTTAGTCTAATAGTTTGGTTGAATGGACACCGTGCTGCCAGGCAAGGGGAGCAGCGTAACCACCAGCCGTAGATCAAAGTGCTACAGACACCATCATAAATACATGGCAAGGCAGCTAAATGGTCTCCATGGCTCCACGAGCTGCCCAAAAGGGTGTGGGGGGGTTCCCTGTGGAAACCACAAGGGATGTGGTCGCCTGTCCCCTCCATCCCGCTCCAACAAGCATGGGATCCAGCTGCCATGAAAGCAGCACCTGAGCATGGAAATGCAGCCAGGGTGGCTTCTTCTCACACCAGTCCCCACCATGACCAGGGTGGAAAGAAGGGGGGTGCAGCCTGCATCCCCTGGGAGCAGGAACCCCCAGGGATGCCACAACCTGGATGCACACCAGGGAGACACGAGGAGGATGGAGGAGCGTTCACGCTGGCCGTGAGCTGTGATTCCTCCCAGCGAGACATGAGATGCAACATTTCCCTCCCCGGGGCATCAAGTCCAAGGTTGGAACAGGGGCCAGCAGCTTTCAAGTAAATCCGTGGATTAGGCTTGGCCACAGACCCAGAAATTGCCCATTTCTTGGGCAATCGCGTCATCTCACTCACCGGCTTCCATCCAAATTGGAAGAAATGTTAAAATACAATATTTTCAGGGCTGGGGAGGGAGAACCCAACACAAGGATTTTGGTTGAGCTGGGACAGTCCCGCGCCAGCGTTAGCCTTTCTCTAACGATACAATCCAGACACCCGGGAAGGTCTGAAGGACAGGGGTTTCACCCTGACCGAGATAAACTGCTTCACTGGCTGCTATTTTCTCCCTGAATTTTCATCAAATCTGCCCTTTCTGATGGCAAAACTGTCTCCCTGGGGAAATCAAACTGGTCTTTGTGGAGAAGTGACGGGTAGGGGACAAGCTCCCGGGGCACCCTTTTCATGGTGGCTTTGTTCTCCCTGGGGCAGGGGACATGGCAGAGCAGGGAAGGGAAGGTGGAGAACAACAAGCTGGGCTGCTGCCTGCCCTCCTGACCCCAAACCCCTCCTTGGTGGAGGTGGTGGCTCCCAGGAAGCATCTCAGCCATGACCTCCCAGCTGCTCTCCCCCAGCCTGAACACTGGCTCGCACACCAGGGAGCAAAGCCCATCTCCAGCTTCCCCATGGGCTCCCGCTCTCCTCTGCGGTACCATCTGTCCCCAGAGCCCTGTCCCTTCTCCATGACTGCCAGACCTGAGCCTCGAACTCCCCCTCGGAGCAGGAGGAGGAGCACAGGCAGCTCTGGCTCCTCACGCCCAGCTGGCTCATTCTGGAAGCCCTGATGCAAACCAGAGCAATCCAGGGGCCGGTTCCCAGAAGAGGGATAAGCAGCAGGAAGAGGAGCATTAGCTGTCACAGGGCCTGGGGGGGTGAGCAAAGGCACGTCCTGTGATGGAGCATCTTGGGCAGACGGGGCTGGTACGTGCCCCTCCATCCCATGGGTGCCGTGAGGGTGGCAGAGAAACCTCTCCCTGGGTTCCTGTATGGATTCCTGGGGGAGATCCCGGCTTTTCAGGCTTCTGTCCCAGGTCTCTGCCCAGGCGAGGGACAGCACAAACCTGCTTCAAGCAGAAGCAGGGCTGGAGCATTTTTTTCCCCAACTTTTTCCTTTTTCCTCCCACTTTGAAGGGAAGGGGCTGGATGGGTGCGCTGGGAGCCGAGCCAGCCCGCCCGCCCCGGGCAGGTGCTGTGCACGCTCCCGCGGCCGCTCTGCCAAAGGAAACACAAACATCCTACCCAAAGAAAAGCACTTTTCATCAGCAACACAGGTTCCCATTTTTGCAGAGGGCCGGCCTGTTCTGGGCAGCTTTCCCCAACCGCATCCCCGGGCTGAACGAGAGCCCGGCCGAGCTTTCCGGGCTGGGCTTTGGCCAGAGCCACCCCTCCCACCCCATGTTACATCCACCGAAACCAGCCACCGTGACCGTGTTCGAGACCTGGAGAGGGTTTAAACTGGCTTGATCACAGAATCTTCTAGGTTGGAAGGGACCTTAAGGATCATCTTGTCCAACCGTCAAGCTAATTCTGATGAAAAATAAACACCCACAACAAACAAAAAGCAACACCATCACTAAACCATATCTCCCAGCACCACATCAACCCGGCTTTTGAACACCTCTAGGGATGGTGCTTCAACTACCTCCCTGGGCAGCCCATTCCAATGTCTGATAACCCTTTCGGTGACAAAATTTTTCCTAATATCCAGCCTGAACCTCCCCTGGCGCAATTTGAGGCCATTTCCTCTAGTCCTGTCACCTGTGACTTGGTATCACCTGATGTGAGATACTCTAGCATTAAAGGGATTTAACTTGACCTTGGAGTCCCTCCTGTCCTCCCTGCCGGAGCTGGGGTTGTGGGTCAGGGGGGGATGTGGGACCTGAGGATGTAGGACCTTGGAGATATGGCACTTGGGGATGCAGATCCAGAGGAATGGGGATTTGGGACCCAGGCAATTTGGGACCTTGGGATGTGGGATCTGGAGAATACAGGACCTGGCGGATGTAGGGCCCCAAACTGCTTTGCTTCAGGCAAGGGGAACTTTGGCCAAACCTCAGTGTCCCTGTGGAGATGATGAGTCCCTGTACCTGGAAGAAGCAACTGGAGGGGAATTCCAGTTTCATGGAGTGGTGCAGCTTACGAAATACGCCGGGATAACAAAAATAGCTTAAAAGAAGAAAAAAAAGAAAAAAAAAAAAGAGTGTAACTTTGGTCTGAAGTTTGGGAAGATGTGAGGAGAAGACAGGAATCGGGGCGGAAGAAGGGGTGAGCAGGAATCCAGCCCTTGGACGGGCTTCACACACGGAATAAATAGCTCGGGGTGTTTTATACCTGCCCTCAGCGGCGGGCGGGTGGCCACGGGAGAGGAGCGGCAGCGGTTCCTCATCCTCCTCCTCCTCCTCTTCCTCCTCCTCTGCACCCATCAAAGCGCTGCCGCGGAGTCAGAGCCCGGCTGGTCCCCCCCGGCCCCCGGCACCTGCCCCGGCAGAGCCAGAGGGCAGGGGGGAGCAGCATCCCCGGCTGCCGGCGGGAGCAAAGTCCACAGGAGCAAACGTGAGGCCGAGGACCCGGGAACAAAGCGGCCTTTCACCGCGGCGGCTTGGCCAAAGGCACCGGGGAATATTTCTGTCCAAGAGCTTCCAAACGGCTTTGATCCGGGCACGGGGTGGGTTGTTGGGGTTGGTTTTTTTCTTTCCTTCTCCGTGTTGCTCTTATTATTTTTTTTTTTTTCCTACTTCAAGGCATATATTTTTGTATTTATAATTTCTAGGAGAAAGTTCTCGCTGCTCCGGGAAGGAAACGTCTTGCTGGGAGCAAGGTGCAGGGGATGCATGTCCCCGTCACCCTTTGTGGCTTTTCCTGGCAGAGGGAGGCTTCAGCTGGCCCTTCTGCTGGGGTTTTTGGGTGCAGCACCATAGTGTGTGGCTCCCACAGCCCCTCTGAGGACACAGCATCCCTCCTTTGCATCCAAGGGAGAGAAATTCCATCCCCCATCCCCAGGATCACTGCAGGTGCAGGTGTCCATCACCATCATTTTCAGCTCAGAGGTTGGTTTCTGAACCTGACTGATAAATTCCAGCCTTGCTCAGGGTGGGAAACCCAAACGGCACCAGGGCTGCGCGCCTTCCTCCCAAACCATGCATGCTCAGGTGGCCTTTCATCCCTCCTGAGATGATGATGAGGATGAGCACCTTACTCCTGACCAGCCCCCAGACTTGCTGGATTTCCAACCAGTTTCCTGTCACCTGTCTAAAAATCCAATCCCCCACCCCAAACGCAGAGGGAGGGGATGGTGTCCCCCAGCCCAACCGAAGCAGTGCCCAGCCCCAGGCTCTCCCCTCCTGCAGGAAAGGGGACGGTCCCCACAGCACGGGGTGCACATGACGTCTCTGGCAGGGCAGGCAGGCCAGCCAAGCCTCCCCTGCCCACATCCCGAATATTTTCAGGCAGGAGAAAACACGCCTTTGCTGCCGCCAGCCTCTGGCTCAGGGATGGGAGGAGACAGACGGGATGGAGAAATGGAGTCAGCCCCGCGAGGTCACTGCTGCCAAGGGAATAAAACCACTCCTCTCCTCTTCCTTCTCTCCCTCCTCCTCCTCCTGGCCCCGCCAGCCACCTTCTGACGGATGTTGCCTTTGGACGGGACCCTCTTGCAGCTCAGCTGCCGAAAAAAAAGCACCCATGCACCCGTGGGCCATCTGGAACCCATCACTGGCTGCGCACGGGGACGACGGCCAAACCCTGGCCCTGCCCGCTGCCGGCAGCACTTTGCTTTCCAGGGGAACACCTGCAGGTGAAAAGGGGTCCTCCCTCTTCGCTGGCAGCAGCTGGGGAAGGCATCAGCCACCCCCACTGCCACCACGGTGCCATCACAGTAGCCCGCGGGGGCCAGCTCTATGCTGGGGGAATGGTGATGTTTTTTTCCCCCCCCCTGCTGAGGGATGAGTTGGTGACACCAAAGCGGGGAACACGGAGGGTGCTCCTGCCAGCTGGCCAGGAGGAGCGGTGGGTATTCCCCGGGTGGAAATACATTGCTCACCCTCGAGCTGGTTGGTGCCATGGACCAGCCACAGCTCCAGGAGGCTGGAGCAGCCTCAATGAGCTGGGGCAGGGATGGACTGTGGGATGGGGCTCCAGGTCTCACAAGGCTTTTTCCAGCTCTGCCGCTGTGTCCCTGAGCATCCTCAGGTGTATCTCTGCAGCCCTCCCCTCTTCTGACCTGTGACCATCGACGACGTGTGGGGCTCATCCCCCTCTCCCTGAGCAGCGTGTGCCCCATCCAGCAAACAGACCCTGAAGGAGCACCATCCCCTTTTCCCACGGGTGCAGCACCTCATCAAAAAGCCCCCCGCCGCTCATCCCTTGGGCTGTCCCCAGCCCCTCTCATGGCACACCTGGGTGGGCTGCCCACGGTGTGAGCAGGGCAGGGGCTCAGCTGCTCCACGGCGCTGCTCCACCACCATTTCCTTGCTTCCCAAGTGAAGTTTCCCTTCCCGTGACAGCAGCCATAACTTTCTGCTGGACGGCGTCACATCTGGCCGAAGGCTTGGGAAAGAGGCCGGGGGTGGGACATTCCTCTCACCCTGAAGCTCTTCATGGCTAAAGCAAGTGGGGACGATGGCAAGTGGGAAATGCACAGGCTGGGGGAGCATGGAGGGAGGTCACAAGGAGGTCCTGCTCCCCTCCTCATCCTCTTAATGATCTTTTAATTAGATAAATAAGGAAACTGGGCAGCAATGGGGAGCAGAATGGTACCCCCACCCCGGACGAGCATCCCACGCCACCAGGGGAACGTGCATCCCCAAGCAGCCCCACGGGCAAACCCAACAGCACCAGCGAGGTTAAGGAGCACCCTAACTAATGACAGCTCCAAAATTAACGAGCTGGCTCCAGCATCCACATCAACATCCATAATGACAGGCGAGGGCAGGCGGGAGGCAACCAGGAGCCTGTTTGCTTTTAAAGTCCTTGGTGAGCAGCCGAGCGGGGAAGAAGCCCGGGGTAGCCCAGCAGCAAACCTTCGGGCTGGAAACTGTTAAAAGCAGGTTTTAATCTTCTCCTTTTCAACTCCAGCAAAGCGGACGTGGCTGTTCGGAGAACGAACGAGAGGATGGGGAGGGGAGGAAATGGGCTTTTCATGCCTCCCTGTTTGCAGAAGGCACCCGCTCTCCGCTTCGGTCTGTTTTTCTTGGGGACTGACTGAAACTGTTCAAACATCCTCAGTGGAGCCAGCAGCACGGTGAGCAGGAGCCATGGATGGGGAGTGCCGGCTCCGGTGAGGTTCCGCTTCAGGTGTCTACCCTGGAAAGCCAAAAAATTGCAGCCGAGGGTCAGGGAAAGGTGCTGCCCCAGCACCAGAGCAGGGCTGGGTGATGCAGGACCACGGGATGAAGCCCCAGCAGCAGCTCAGCTCTGGGCTCGCACCAGGACAATGCTACACGTGGACGTCAATCCCCGGAGGCTGCCTCCTCCTGGGAATGCCGCTCCTGCAATTTTTATTCACAAACTCCTGCAACATCCATCTTTTCAGGGCCGTGGAGCCACCCCTTCCCTGCTGGAAGCAAAGGCAGAGCCCGAAGCCCCGCTCCATCCCCCGGCTGCCCTCCCTGTAAACCCACTTCTCTCCTTCCTTCTCTCCCCCATCAGTAACTGGGAAGGGCTGGGGCTGAGGAAGCCCTTCCCCAGAGCCACCCTGGTCACTTTGGAGAGACGGTGGGATCAGCACAACACTTTTGGCAGCTGCCACCCAC
>JAHREE010000380.1:184652-234211 GCA_033628505.1 Tringa tobata | reverse complement strand
AAGTTGGAACATAGGAGGTTCTACTCAAACATGAGAAAAAACTTCTTCACAGTGAGGGTGACAGAGCCCTGGAACAGGCTGCCCAGGGAGGTTGTGGAGTCCCCTTCTCTGGAGATTTTCAAGACCCGCCTGGATGCAGTCCTGAGTAACATGCTCTAGCTCTGGGCAATCCTGCTTCAGCAGGGGAGTTGGACTAGATGATCTCTATGGTCCCTTCCAACTCTAAAAAATTCAGTGAAATTCAGGTCCCTGCCCAGAGCCACCACAGTCTCCCTCCCGCCTGTGCTGGAGAAAGGCTGTTTTGCTCGACGCTGCAGGAGATGTACCAGCGTCCTCTGGCCACATGCTCCCGTCCCTTTGAGCCCTGCTGTCCCCCTGCGCATGGGCAGGAGCATCACTCCTTCATCACCTGACGTCAGCGATGACGAGGGGCGAGAGGCACCGCAAATCTCCCACCGACGGAGCTCTGCTTCGCCCCCGACGTCTGCTCGGCAGCTTCTCCAGAGCACGGAGACGCGGGATGATTTGAGCATCCTCGGCAGCAGTGAAAGAGGCCGAGTCCAATCCCCCTCCCACCCCAGCCAACCAGGCACGAGCATCTCCCCAGCTCTTCATTTGCCAGGACAGGAACAAGCCTTTGAGGGCTTTTCACATGGCGAGCAAACATCTGCAGATGTTAAAAGCAAAGGGCTGGTTTTGGAAAGGTTTTGGGTGGTATCTTAGCACAAGAGCCAAAATAACTGGGTGCACAAGTGGGCTATGGAGCTCCTGCTGCCTCATGCCGTTTGGCTAACCCAAGCCAATGCCGTACCCGTGCCACAGGCAGCACCTGCCCTTTGGGTTTTATTGTGCCCATAACTCATGCACCCATCAGCTACTGTGTTCACAGAAGCACAGAACAATACGGGGTTGGAAGGGACCTCTGGAGATCATCTAGTCCAATCCCCTCTGCTAAAGCAGGTCCACCAAGAGCAGGGTCAATGGTGGTCAGTCCCATCCTCTCCTCATCCTCTTGCTGTTCTCTCCCGTCCCTCAGCTAAGTTTCATGTCTTGCACATTTTTACCCCTTTAGTAAGGACTGACCATTAGGACCCTTCATTAGCAGGGACACATGACACTAAATAATTCAGGGGTTCTCGGTGGAGGATGGTAAATTCTGGGCTTGAGTTTCAGAGTGGAGAAGTTTGGCTTAGAAAGCCCCAAATAGCCTGGCAGATTTACTCCGATACCTCCCACACCCAGACACCCTGCAGGGTATTTTCTGCCCCGGTTGAGCCATCGGGCTGAAGGCACAGGAAGGGGAGAGTAAAGGGAGAGCAAAGAAGAGACACACAAGAGATTGAATTTATGTAAAAAAAAAAAAAAAAAAAGAGTATTTATTTTGGAGGAGGATTTGAACATCGACATGCAGGTACAACATGAATAAAAATTATTGCACCGCTATTTATATGGCAATTGCTCAAGTTTCTAGAAACACAGAAATTCCACACTTTCTCTTATCTAGCTAAGTGCTGAGTGACACAGCTCGGCGGAGCCCAGCTCAGGAGGTGCTCTCACAGCCACCTGGATATGGAAATCGAACACAACGTAAACACACACTTCTGTCAAATCTTCTACTAGAAGTACAGAATTATCCTTCACATCCAGTAAGAGAAAACCAGAGAAAGACTTTATCCTCCCCTCTTTGGAAGAAAAAAAAAAAAATAAAATAAAAATTTTAAAATACTCCAAAATCACACCTTAATGCAAGTGTGGCAACCAAAACCACTGGTCACTCCTACCCCTTCCCCGGCAAGCGCTCTTTAGTATATTAGCAGCCAAAGGCCTCTGACGTTCGGACCCAGGAGTAGCCGTTACAATGCTAAAGTCTAATATTTACAATAAATATCATCCATTTCTCTTTGTTTGCAACAGTAAGAGACAAAGGGAAAAAATAACACTGAAATGAGGCACGGGGCAGGATGGGGGAGCAGAGAGGAGCTGCGGAGGCTGGGACCAGCTTTGATGCCGTCATCCCCGCACGGATGAGGAGCGGGAGACTCATCCGAGCCGAGAGAAGGAAACGGGGAAGGGAAGCAGGAAAGCAGCGTTATTTGGATGGTTTATATATGCACGGCTCCTTCACCCAACGCACACCCAACTTCTACCTCCCGCCCCTCGGACCCGGGGATACCTATGGGGACCGAGTTCTTGGCTTGCTGAGTGCTTCGCCTGGGTACCAACGGGTCCCATCCTGCGCCAGGGGACACACTCTGCCTCTTCACACACTGCTCTTCCAACATCTCCTTCCCCTCTCCTCCCCCGACACGTTTTGCAAGCTTATTTGAGAAGGCGTTTAAGCAACTCTGAGCAGAGCAAGGAATAGGTCTTGGATAATAAACCTGGTTTATTATCAAAATTGTATAGAAAAAGTCTTTTTGCCCAAACTTTCAGCTAAGGTGCACCCTCTAAATTTGACCGAAGGTGGAAGTGGGGTGACGGGGCACCTGGCACACCAAGGGAACCTGCAGGACTGACCAGGAGCAGGGGATACAGGGCTGCTTTCCTGGTAACGCTGCTTGGCTTTGGCTTCCAAAAAAAACAGGGTTTCTTAAATTGCACTGATCACTTTCTGTACCGTAGCTACAAAAGAGGTGACGAAACACATACCTCACCTCTTCTTTGGCCAATTCAGGCAAAAGCAGCAAAAGCCGTGACATCACAGCAAGGTTTTTCACTCCTCTTTTTGTGTGTAAGAAAGGATAACTCTGCAATTTAGCACTGGAACCACCGGCTGTGAAGGGAGGGAGGCAGCGGGTAAAACAGCTGGTACCTCCAGAGGGTCCCATCCCAACCTGGGTGGGATGAGCCAGGTTACAAAGTCCTCTCTCCTAAGAGCGGTGGTTGGTTGTCTCCTTAGGTTTTTTTAAAGGCAGAGCCCCTTGTGGGTGCTCCAGGAGCATGCTCACAGAAGAAGCCCTGTCACCGCAAGGAGAAGGAAATGGGGACCTGCCACCCAGGGAACAGCCAGGTGGGACCACGTCCACACACAGCTCTGGGCTCACTACTTAATAGACACAGAAACTTCCACCTTGCCAAGGTTAGGTGCCCTCAGGAGATAAGCTTGAGGCTTGTCTTTGTGATTACCACAGACTCGGGATGCTGAATCATTTTTTTCACTGTTCCTGTCCACTTTATCACGTACCGTACCTCGCCAACTGGACCTTGGTTCTCAGCAATTTTTTATTAGATCAACCCATCGGGGAGGAAACCAGCCAGGTAAGTACCAGATCCTGCCAAGTCTTTCCCTTACTTGCTATTGCTCCAAATCAGCACAGAACGATGCTCACCAGCAAAAGTGCTTTGAGAGGCTGGAGATACCCAGGACCTTGACAAGGCAGTGGAAATACTGCGGTTTCTAATCGCAAACCCAAGTGTATACGAGCAGGCTATGAATTCCAGGAAAAAAAGAGCAAAGAGAGAGAGCAGCCAGCTCTGCTCCCAATACCGTCACAGCAAGATTTATTAAGGTGTTATCTGGGAGCGTTGAGGCTTTGGTTAGTGTATTAACAACACCATACATGTCCACACAGACACACGGAGTAAATGCTCATTTAAACATGGTTTAAAAAAAAAACAAAAAAGCTCCAACCAAACCAGAACTTGGTCCAGAAATGAAATCCAAGCAGCCAAAATCAAGTATATAACGGGGGAAAACAACGGTTATACAGAAAGAAGCAGGGTGAGGTTCCAGAGATTTTGGTGATTTGTGGATCGAGCTGAACTCAAGATGAAAGAGGTGGAGAAATTATATTCCTATATAAAAACATATTTGCGCTTAGGGGAAGCAAATCAAAACTTGAAGTTCAGAAAAAGCCAAGACAATGAAGGCGGCAGCGGGGTCATGAAATCAGACCAACAGAGGCAGGTTTTAGCTTGAAATACTGTTGCACAGTCATTCATTCTGCTTCTAACGGAGTAAGCCAGTGAGCAGGATACGAGACCTCACGGGTGATCCGCAGGGAGATACACTCAGACAAGACTGGAATAAAAGCTGAGCACAATCTGGGACAAATGACGGGAGTGTTCATTGAGAGGAACCTTTAATTGGATGAAGAAATGGCTTACAGTGCTATAGGTATCACCACTCAACACATTTATTGGTGTATTATTATTGATCTAATCCTCAGCAAAGAGCACTGTTATCCAGAGTCGCTCACAGTTAAAGCAAAGCAATGTCTAAACCTAAGAGCAAAGAGTAATTTTTTAATGGAAAGTGACCTCAGCAGTGGAAATGGTCTAGCTATAAGGCTGAAATCTTAAAATACCACATGTGTTTTGAAGTCTGCTTGCAGCTTGTCCACAGAACTCAAGGAGTCAGAACTCCTCATAGGTTTTTTTCTGTTTTTAAAACGGGCAGATTCAGAAAACTCAGTAAGTTTCCCAAGCCCCAATTCAGAAATGTTAAGGAACTCCTTAAAATCCCTACCTATTTAGACTCACCAAGAGAAGGAAAAGTCTCCAAAGGTCATTTATCGTTGAGATAACCTTGCTCGAGACATACTGGAGAACACGCGACTACAAATTTCTCTACTTTAAAATGGACCTACAAGGCACCCCTTTCCTGGGGTCATTTATTCTGAGGCAGGGCAAGTTATGAATTGAAGCCAGAGAAAGGAAGATTAAAATATCACTAAAATTTTAAAAACAGAGGGAAAAGTTGCCATGTGTCCCATAAAGGTTAAGTAAAAGCGATCCCCTCCCCCCAAAAAAACAGCTTACGGATTGGAGATTTCTCTTTCTGATAATTCCATTGAAAAATAATTTTATGTGGTATTAAGAGAAGACAGTGGTCTCTCTCTGTCCGACCCTTCCAGCCAAGTCCCTCACCTCTGTGTCCTCTAAGGATGCGTGCAGGACCGTGAATGCACAGGGTGACAATGAGGTCTTACTTGCACCGAAGAGGATTTGTAGTTTCAGAATAACTTGTGGACCAGAGAGTCGTTTCTTCTCCTTGTCAAAGGACGTCAGGTTGCAAATTCAAAGAAAAAACTTGTGAATTTCAATGGCATTTCACAGAGAAGGTTGAAAAGCAGAAATTTAGAAGTAAGCTGCCTTTTTTTTGTACTCAGAATTTTTGGGATCTCAAACAAATGCAGGATTAGAGGGAAGAGCACAACAGGTCCTAAACTCAGGCAAAATAAAAGGTCTGGAAGGGGAAAAAAGATAACCAACAAACTGTTTCTTAAGCCCTGCTTTAAAGATACCCTGTTCTAAAGAGACCTCAAATGGCAAGCATTACTGTGTACAAAAATAGAATAGCAAGGATGAAAAAACACAAAAAACAGTATGAAAAAAACCCTCCCAAAAATAGATGTACACAAGTTCTATTTTATATTAGTGTATATTACAAAATTCAAACATGCAGTCTCTATTTTGAATGTAGAATGCTCCAGTCCACGTGTACCAGGGATGCTGCTATGTTTTCTTTACAGCACCATCATGTGACAGGGGAAAGTCTTGTATTTTTAACTGATTTCCAACCTCTTTGCTTTTTGCCTGCGCCAGAGTCCCTTCTTTAGAGGGCCTCGTGCTGCCATCTGGCAGAGGAGAGGCTCTCAGAGCTGCTTGTCCAAGAGCGTGAGACGGCTCTTTCGACGGTGTGGTTTTGCAGCTACCTCCCAACACCTCAGATGCTTTAGGGCTGCAAAAAGCTGCCTCCTTTTTTGCCACCACGGGACACGTCGCCGAGTTTAACGACTCTGTGCAGGACCTGCTCCTCGTGGCCAGACCCCCTGTGCTAGATATTTTGGCCTTCTCTTGACACGTTCCTCCTCCTTGCGAAGTTTCCTGCTTTTTTTGTTTCGAATCTCTCTCTTCTTTACAGGAGGCACCCAAATGGGGGAAATCCTTTCTCTTTTCCACCTCTCCGGATCCAGACATACTGAGCTTCAAAGGGCCTAACACGCTCTGAGCGAGTGGCACTAACTGGGACACGGAGAGAGCTCTTTCGATAGCAGCGGGGACGAGGAGCGTGGAGGGGACAGGAGCTGCCGGGCTGGTTGTTTTGCTGGCGGCCGAAGCGCTCTCCTCCTGGGACGAGCTGGGCTGCTTTTCAGTACTAGGACTTTTTCGGGAGGTTTCACTCACGCTTCCAGGAGGCAGAAAGGAGGTGCCGTGCTGTTCTGCAGGCTGAAGTGTCTCCTTGTGGTCCTTCTCACCGCGATCCGCGGGGCTCACCGAGAGGGGAGGGCTCACACTTGCCGTGCACCACGAAGAAAGTGCCAGCAGAGGTTTGGAATCCTGTTTTTTCTGACTGCTGTCTGTTAGCAGAGGGTCTTTCAGGTCAAGCTTACCACACGAGGCCCCCAAAGAGTCACCTTCTTCAAGTTCCACAAGTTTGATAGACGGGCACTGTATATGCTCTGTGCGGTCTACTGGTTTTTGGGTACTTGCAGTTCTCCCTAGGTCTTTGATTGCTTCAGAAGACTTGTCTTTTGGACCAAGACACTCAAAAGTTTTGTTTTCTGGCAATTTATGTTCCTTTGCAGTTGTTTCTGACCTCAGGAATGGCTTTTCTGAAATAGCTACTTTTTCTGGAGAAGTTCTTTGGGGGACTTCTGATGGGGAAGGGTGCACACTGATTTGCAGCGGCTCTGAAACAGTCTTGGCTTGTTGACTGTTTCCCTTCTGCAAATCTTCCGTACCTTTTGGATCTTCAGGTAGAAAGGCATCATCTTCGATACTATCCTTGCTTTCCAATTTAGATGAGAACTTATTATCCTCATTAAAAGAATCTGAGCCTTGGTCTCCGCTGTCAGGGGGCTTGTCTAGTCTTCTCCCATCCTGACTATCTTCCGAACCATCATCCGTTTCATCTTCGGAAGAATCTACTTCCCTGATGGCCTCTTGCTTTTGCAGAGACTCCCTCCTCTCCACCCTGTCCTGTCGGATAGCACCCAACTTCCGTGAAGCCGGCTTCTGCAACATCCCTTTTTCTGCTAGCCCAAGTTTGCCACCCGTTGTTTCATTCGCGGATTCTTGTAAACTCTGGAGACTGGGATCCCTCTGGAGCATCTCCTTCTTAAATTCTGAGTGAGAGATATCCAGGCTGTGCTTACGTGAGGAGCCCAGCTTCTTCTCAGAAGAGGACAGCGAGGCAGCCAGTTTCTCGGCCGACTGCACTCTCTTTAGCAAAGGAGACCGAGGAGGCTCAGCGCTTTTGGGGCGAGAAATTTGTCTCACCAGTGGTGGAGAGGAGTGTAGCTTTACTGGAAAAGACTGGATGATACTGGAGCTGCCAACTGAGTGTCCTGGTAAAGGAGACGGGGAGCGCTGCGGTGACGTGGACTGTGGGGTTGGTGAGGGAGTGTGAGCCAGCGGTGACAGAGGGATGTTCCCCGCAGATTTGCGCCTGGGAGACCTGTACTGCCTTTGAAGCTTCGGTGCTAATCCGTGCAGAGAGCTGGGTCGGATGTGTCCAGAGCTGGCTGGAGAATTGGGAACACTGGAACTGGGAGAGCTGCTCTGGGAAGAATTGCCACCAACTTAAAAGAGAAAAAAAAATAATAATAAAAAGACTAAGATGATTAATATATATTTGGCCATTAAAGCAAGTTATTGAAAATAAGACGTGCAAAGTCAAGACAAAATGCCATGTCACCACAAAGCACTGCAATAATATTACAAGGTAACATTGCACGGTTTCTGATGGAAAATTCATATCATTGTCACACAACACCAGAATATAGTAAGAAATACTCTGCTACTAGAACGCTTTTCCTGACAAAAACCTCCAAGCAGATAAACCACGTGTTTCATTGCTATTCTCAAGATGCAAATCTCTTTATTCCATCAGCTGATTCAATTTTCAAATACGACTTTGCCACACTGTTTTGATTCCTTTTCTCTGAACTAATATAGAAAATGTGTCAAGCTGCTACAAAAACACTGCAACTTACAATACACATTTGCATCAAAGTGAAAGGATGCTGTAATACAGCAAATGCATTCTTCCAAGGATGTATGGATTTTCATTTTTAAATGAATCAATGAATGAGAATACATCCATCCTTAAGGTAATTGACATCACAGCTGTCATTTTACTTCACAAACCTGCCTGCTGCTGTGTATTTTACTTCAAAAATTAGTCAATAAGCAAAAATCTTCTCCGAGTTTTTTTTTTTCTGTTTGTGTGGATTTTTGTTGGGGTTTTTTTGTTCTGTTTCTTTTTTTACCTGAGTGTACAGACTCAGGAGTGGATCTGTAGCTCTGCGTTGGTGACCGAGGAGACAGGTTGTGAGTTGGAGAGCCAGGCACGCTTTCTCCAGAAGACAGAGAGCGGTTTAGTGAGGATAAACTCCGGCTGGTATGAAGTAGCGATGCTTGTTTAGTGATCTTCCTCAACAAAGAACTCTTCTTCTTACTGCGGAAGAGCATTCAAAAGTTGTTTACAAGCCCAAATGATTTATTTACCTTTATTGGCATATTTCAGTCAATTTTATGGCACAAAGAGAAAAAGAAAATAAAAAGAAAAGAAGAACTACAGGACATACCTGCTGATAGGCATTATCTGCAAATTGATTTGACAAGATCTCTCTTACATTATCTTGGTTGCCATTTAATTTTCACAGAGAAACATGAAAACGAACCTTTCCTGACCATCCTTAGTTTTGCTCTTCTTGTTCCTACGAGCCATCTTGGATTTGTAGCTGGCTTTTCGAGCTGGACCAACTTTGATGGACGTGTTCTCAAACGGCGTGGTAGAGATGGACACTTTATTTCCACTCTGTCAGAAACAAGACACAGAGACATTGCTTAAAACGTGGCTGTTTGAAGCACATCTACAGGCTAAGCAGGTAGGCTGCCAGTTTATTGCTGCCTGCCATTTTGAAATCCTTTGTCAAACTCCATTTCCCCCTTTGCATTTCCAGCTATCATTTATTAAGGAACGGCTGAGAGAGAGCCCTCTTTAGTCAGGCTTTCACAAATGATTAGCTCAGACCCCAGCTGGTAGGCAAAGCTTCCCAGAACAGACAGAACACAGCATCTGACCTCTCCCATGGAGATCCCAACTGCCTCAATTTAATACTTGTAATACTTGGAAACTTGAACAAAGCGATATTCTGTCACCAATCCTATTCCCAGTGCTCTGGCTGATGGCAGATGTGAGCATATCAGGCATCTATCATAATGAATCTGCCACACAGAGCGTGGCTTGTCTCACGCATCTTAAAAAAAAAAAAAAAAAGAAGATAATTCTGATTGCTCCTCTATTTGCAGTCCCAAAGACTTATGTCTCTTGGAACGGACCAAAACTTTGGGTTTTATTTCTGTAAATGGATTCAGCTCAGAGGAGGTATCAAAACGCAAGTCGTTTAACTGGATAATTTTAAGACCAACCATTACAAAGCTGCTTTTAAATACCACTAGGAATAATCCTTGAGAAAGCATTATTAAGAGCTAATAACATCAGCACAGCCTAAAGGCAAAAAATAAAAGTAATTTAGAAAATTTTTAAGGTATTTGTTTTTTAAAGTGATGTCTGTGGAAAGGTATACTTAAATCTTCTTAACCTTTGTCTCTACTGCTGATAAAAATGTATCTGACGGGTCCTTATTTCTCACAGAAACTGAGTTGAGCTTAAATCACATGCAGAAATTTTGGAGATTTAGGGAACAAGCGGCAGCAATGAGTTTTAGCAAAACAAGGGCCAGGCACTGTGTACATACATGTATTTCAGACAATGCTAATTAGATACCTACAGCACTTTAAACGAGCTGGTTCGTATTTTCCAAATGTAACAGCGCTGAGTCCCTACCTTCAGAATCAGCTCCACCACTTCTGTGTGCACCAGTCCATGGACCGGCTCCCCGTTGACATGGGTTATCAGATCCCCTTCACGCAGACCTGCTTCGTTTGCTGGACCACCTTCCTCCACGTGCTGGCAACGAGAAGAGGATGACTGATTTGAGAAGAGGAATGTACGGGATCGTTGGCCAGATCAGACTCAAAGCCCATCCATCTCTTCTCTTGCTGGCGCCAGCATCAGCTGCTTCAAAGATGGGTGAAAGACACCACTGACTGGCACAGCCAAGCACAAAAATCTGTGCTCTCCTGGATCCAAGGCAGCCAGCCAGGATGGTTAAGCTGATCAAAAGACCAGGTCCTCCCAAAGCAAAAAGCTCCACACACTCCCAAAAATTTTCAGCACTCAGGAACATTAAATACCCTTGATTTCCAGACAAGCATTCAATCTTTTTCAATTTCTTTAGTATCCCAAATCCAGCATCCTTCCACGTACACGCTGGAATCGACAAAGGCCAAGAGATTTTCAAATAAGACATGCATTTAGGGTGCCTATACTGCATCTCATCCCAGACAGAGTTTCTTTTTCCACTTTCCATCCTTGATTAACCTATCCAAATCAGATCTTTTCCCCCATGGACACATTGCCTTTCCCCACCACTGTTCAGAAAGACAAGCCTCCTTTCCAGTGAGGAGAGGGATACGCTTGAGAATACTGCAACTCTCCCTCTAGTCAGAAAAGACTACAAATCAGTATCTTGGTAAACTCAGCATTTTTCAAGGAAAGCAGATGGGGACCAAGGGAAAACTGCAGCTTCAGATTATTTTTCTAGGTAAGAATGAGTGTTAAATGATGACCAAAGCATATGAAGTCCAAATTGTCTAATGAACACAGAGATACAAGGAAAAGAGTGAACCACCTTTACCCTGACTCCATTCTCCCCAACTACACAACTCAAACGGATCACTCCTAGACGTCATGACGTTAACAAAAAAGGAACACAGAGATCAAGTACCAGAAATAACGGGAAGGAAGAGATACAGACATGGAAACCAGACCTTTTAGCATAGCACGTAACTAAGCCAAGAGCTAAATCCCATGGCAATCAGCATAGCAGCAGTGATGCTTTAAGGCCTGCAATCAATTCCAAGCGACTGCTTGGAAAACCCCAGCAGACTGAACTGATCCAAAGCAGGCTATAATCGCTAACACAGGTCTGAATAAATTAGCTACAACTAGCCTTCATGCAACAACCCCGATAAAGAAAACAAGGGTATGTACACAGAAACATGCTATAAAGTATGTACTACAGGTGAAAGAAGGTGGATCCATGTAACCAGGGAAGAAAGAAGGAAAGAAAGATTGCTGTGGTTCTGTGATGGGCTTGAAAACTGCTACAGGTAAAATCCCAAAGCGTTGTTATTTATTTATTTTTAAAGGGTTTCCCCCACCCCAAAAAGATAACTTTGGGTTCAAATAAGGAGAGAGAAAACAAGGTGGCAAAATACAATTTATAAAGCTAAATCCCACAACCCTGGCTATAGGCATTTCTGGCCCCAAGGGTATTCTTTTTAGAAAAGCAGAGACATACCCAGACCATGTGATGCACAGTGTAGATATCACTGTCACCCATATAGACGCGAATGGCACGGAGAGTGAAACCGTATTTCTTTCCAGCCCGATGGATGATGATTGGTGGTTTCAGGTTTGCGATAGCAGGAGAAAAGTCGCGGCTGGGTGAGGAGTCCCTCGAAGATGGGTTGGAGGATAGAGAATGAGGTGACATTGGACTGGCCAATGGAGAACACGTGTGGTGATCTAGAGTGATGACACAAAGGTGGGCAAATATTAGGAAACCAGGCCTCCAAAAGAGAGAAAATTCTTGTTAGAGAACAGCTAGGAAACCATCTCTCCCAATGCTCTTAAAGCTGGTGGCATCCACCAGAGCTGGGTTTGCCTGCAGCTTCAACTAATTCATGCTTCAAAATACAGAAATTGGCAGAGTTTCCAAAAAGCACATTTGGAGGTGTGTATTTGATCCAGCAGCACTGCTCGCCTAGAAATATGGTCGTGTAACAGTGTTTACTTCTCCTCTTTCAGGGACTTACAACCCATCGTACGCATTTGCTCTAGGCACGATCCCGGAACACCCCATTTCAAGCTTATGATATAATATCCCCCTTCCAAAAGATCAAATAGTTTCCAGATCTTGGTGCAAGTTACATGTTAGTGCTGAGATAAATCAAAATCAGTTAGCATTAAAACAAACAAAAAAAAAATCAGTAGGCAATCAAGACAGCAACTACACCAAGGTAGTTTTGGTACTGCTTTAAATTCACAGGGGCAAAAATATTTAACCCTAAGAAATTAGCTACTCTGGGGGCTTTGCTCCTGAAAAACAGCATGACAAGTGCGTTTTAGAGCATGTTTCCCAAACAAATAGCCAAGGGCTGGGCTCTCGGCTGGACTACCTTACTCTGCTTGCTACTGGAACAACATCCACTTTTTAAAAACACAAAGCAAATGTAGAATTCCCATTTTAAAGTGAAGCTGGTCAACATCAGTAAAATAAACCCAAAGATCAGGAATATTAAATGCAGCTGTAAAAGGTAATCCCTAATCCATTAAGAAACACCTGCTGAGTCGCCCAGCACATATTTACCTGGCAGATGAGAGCAGTTCTGGAGGAACCTTTGCTGGGTGATTAAATACACATTTAAGAGATTTTCATGAGGGAGTCTGTAGCTTGAAAAGCAACCAACGCCCAAACCACAAGAAATGGATCGTGCACCACCACGATGGTGCCCAGAAGCAGTCACACACCTCCAAGCTCCCCGGCTCGAGGGGCTGCAGGCACTGCTCTGCCAGCAGGTGGGTTCTGCTGGGTTGGCACTCGTGGTCCAGCTGCAATTCCCTGCTCCCACCTAATCAGGGACAGGCACAGCCCTGGAAATACAGCAAGGACTTATCCTCCCGCAAGAGGGACAAAGTCCGTGCGGGGAGAGCCTCCTGCTGAACCGGTCTGTCACAGCTCGGTGTGGTTGGGCTGTTCACCACAAGTTACCACCTGGCATTAGGAACTGTCAAGGAGACAGAGCTGGCTAACAAGGTAAGATACCCAGCGTCAACTTGCTTTGTGAGTTACTCGCACTGTTGAGTTCTAGAACATTCAGTCTCGACCAAGTTATCTGGAGTTACTGAAACCTCCTGGTGCCTGAAGGCACCAGACACGTTCAGCTCCCAAACAACACCGTATTTAGCGCGTGACCCCCCCCAAAAATAGTACCTTGAGGGTTAAAATCCTTGCGTGTCTCCACACCTCCTTGCCGCAGCATTGTGTGGAGACCAGCTAGGAGCCAATTTAAACACAACTGGGGAGAGAATCAGGCCCAGCCGCCATTTGCAGAAGCTGCAGTCAGACCACACACACAACGCTCCTGTCTGTGGCAAAGCGGTCTTCATTATCCCGCCGAGCCGTAAATATTAAACTGATTGTAAAAGTTAGATCTCTCCCCTCCTGCCAGCGAGGGCATTATTCCAGGAGAGCGGAGGGGGAGGATCCCTCTGCAGACCTTTTGTTTAGTGCTTGCGGATTCTGACAATGCCTCACCCGGGGCATTTCTTACCTGAGGGAATCAGGAGAGACAAGGCAGTAGCGGATGCCGATTTAATCACTTTATTGACAGGTCTCGAGGTACGTTTTTCCCCTGATTCCCCAGAGAGCAACCTGTGTCGTGCCCGCCGCACTGCCAAATCGCTGATGGCTTTTGGAGTGGTAAAGTCTGGGCCTTCATTGCTATTACTGCGAGCGCGTGGATCAGAGAAATCTGCAGTGCTCCCAGCTACAGTTTAAATTAAAACAGATTAGAACCACAGGGAATTCCTAACAGTCTATTCCCCTACAGGCAAAATACATTAAATCAAAGCCATGTTTACACGAAGTCCAAGAGTAAATTTTCCTAAGAAGCAACCCCAGGGCTTGAATTTTTATTTACAGAAATGGTGTGATTCTGAATACAGAAAATTAGCGGCCTCTGTACTGTTGGAAAAGCTGGCTAATGAAATCACGTTGCTCAGGAGCAGTTACACGAATGCTAAAGCTGCGGTGCAGTTCTGCAGGCGAGCCATTTCAATGGGACCGTTCACAGACGAAAACAGGTTTATGGGAAGTGCTCCATTTTTACAACCAGCAAGAACTGTCAATCTTTAAGTTAAAACTGCCTGCAATAGAAGAGCCAGGTTCTACCGGAGCTGCACATAAAAAAAATCCACTTTAAGAGAATACTAAGGTACTAAAGTCAGGGAAAGTAAAAACGTGGATTGCAAATGCAACCTTAATTTGTCCCCTTCTGTGCACCGTTGCAATTTAGTCCTGAATTACTTAACCTGCCATACTTATATATAAAATGCAAAGTAATCTTGAAAATCAGACTGGGCTTGCAACAATGGCAGATGCTGGGGGCTGGGGGTGCTGTACTCAAGCTCAGTGTCTCAGTTCCCCATCTGATACCTTAAAGGGGCACCGTGAAAATACATTAATTAGAATTTACAAGGTGCTCAGAAATGAAAGCGGTGAGCATCACAGCAAGTCCACCAGGGAAATTAATCATTCTGTCTTCAAAAGCAAATTTTAAGCAGTGTGCAATAAATAAAGCCTAAGGGCCACATTTTGAACAATGAAGACAGAACAAAACATTGATCATCGTTATTTAAGTGGGCACCACTGCTCTGCATACTAAGTAAAGCAGGAAGTACCATGAAAATAAAAATTCAAAGCACCATTCCCATAGACCTCAGTACCAGATGCCAGTTCAACATTTAACAGCCACAGGGTTTCAAATAAGGCTCCCAGACAATGAGGAACCCAGAATCAGAGGCTGCGTGTGAAAAGGCTGTGATGTGCATTACAGGCGCGCTCCGAGACAGTGACAGAAATGAAATTCTTCTCTTGCAGTCCCCTGCCTCTGACTTAACTTTGTAGGCTGGGGACACTGAAGCAATGGTATCCCTGAATCCCATGTGCTGGATTAAAGACTGCTCAAATGCATTAGGCTCTGGGGAGCAGGCTGCCCAGGGAAGCTCCACTTTTGCCTATTTCAGCTTGTAGATATTCAAATTTGCAATGAAAGCGTTCTTGCAATTTTTAATAGCATGCTTCTAGGCTTTTAGTATGAAATTGAGAAACTAAGGTTCCACTATGGCACTTATGTCACCCAAGTATGTGGTAGCTTCCTTCACTCCTACACCTTTTCCCATGGGTTAATGGAGTACGTGATGGCAGCAGCGGGCCTCCTCTGAAAGGACGAGCCACAGAGGGGAGAATGAGACAATTTTGGAGGAAATTTCACAGACTGCACTTCAGAAGAGGAGTCAGATGTGGGGATCTTTGGCTTTACTCTAGTCTGGAGGCAAATTTCCTTTAAGGCATTTACACCTTCTGCTATCAATCCACCATCACATCTGCCCAGTGACTTTCACCTTGTCATCTTGCTGCCACTCTGACTCCTTGCTTAGTACTCCTGTCCTCTCCTTTCCATCCTCAGTGCATCCACAATTGCCTGCTTGCTCCCAGTTTCCCCCAGAAACTTGTTTCTTATTTTCTTACATGGTTAGTCCGTGGTCTTCAACGCTACAATCTAGTTCTTCCTGGAAATATCACCTTGCCAACCTTCAATTCCACTTCCCCACTCTCTTCCATTGGTCCAAATTTCCTTTTTTTTTCCTCCTTACTACTTCCCACCAGTTCCCAGCTCTGGCCTCCTCTGTACTCAGAAACAGGCAGCTTCACCCTCTGCCTCTCCAGTGCCCTGGAAGGAGCAGGAGCTGGAGACACTGCAGCCCCCGGAGCCCAGCCCTGCACCGCAGCAGCCCAGGGCACCATCACAGGGAAGGTCCAGCTCAGCCCAGTGCTGGAGAACGGCCCCAGGATGGACAAAGCTTCTGAGAAGTCAAACACTGACTTCTAAGCCTCACTCTACTAAACCTAGACTGCACTTTTTTAAGACTGCAACTTGGCTAAATTTTGGGATGTTTGGCTGAGACAGCAAGTAGCTCATCCCTGACACAAACCTCACTTCTCTAGCAAATTTCAAGACTCTACTCCAAACTAGAGCCTTTCAGATAAATAAAATCATAGGAAGCAGGGATCTTTCAGTATGGCTGAGCACCCATATTCTCCAGCCCCAAGTCAGCAGTGATCTGCTTTGACTATTGATTAACATAACGCTGCCTCAGGTAGGCACCCAGGAGTTGTACGTGGGCATAGATCACATGGGTCTCAAGCATGAAAAAGCCTTAATCAATTTGAAGTGGGAAGACTGAAATAAAAGATGTAATTTTGAAGAAATAAACCACCAATGCTATTTTGAGGACAAGCACAGCCACAAAACTATACGAAAATAACCGCTTAGCATGAGACATTCACATCACTCGACATCCAAATGCATAGTTTCACAGAGCTAACATCTAGAAGCTAATAGGGCTTTCTAGGGGACCACGACACCACCACACCAAGCTCATACCTGTCAGCGTTGAGGCGCTGCTGACGGCCGTGGAGGGGGTGGTGGGTCCAGCATCACCTTCCAGCTGCAGCTCTTGCTCCACAGGCTGTTCCGGAATGGGCACCGGCAGCCCCTCCCGGGACTGCACAGTGGATAAGAGCATCCCCTCGGACTGTGGCCTTTTGATAACAGTTCCCTCGTCCTCAGCGGAGATGGCAAAACGGGGCATATCGAGGAGCCCTGAGCAGCGTCGGCGGACGGTCAAGGGCGGGCTGGAGTCGCTCTCCGTGTGCGAGGATTCAGACATGGACAAGCGCTTCCGCAGGCTAAGAGAGAAAACAAGACAAAGCCCCTCAGCTGAGTTAAGGGGGGATAATGAACTTTAAAGAGACAAAATAACACGCAGCCCCAGCTCACACATCTGAAGCCAACTTAAGGTGAAGTTAGGAGATGGAGCTACATCATTAGGACTTAAAACAGCAAAGGCTTTGGGGGATCACCTAGTCTAGATCTCCAACACATACTGTTGTTAAGCTTCTAAGAAAGGAAGGAATAAAACCAAATTCTGGGCGTTCATAGATTTTACTGACATTTTTATAAGAACACAAGATTTTTTTGGATATTCTGAACTTTAGAAGCTTTGGACTTTCCTAATGGTTTCTCTGGTGACAAAAAGTAAAAGTTTGGCAACACCACACTTTGGATTCACTGGTGTTTGAGAAAAACCCGCTGTTGGTACATCTCCAACATAACTAGCCTTTCCACAAATTAAAGCTTTACTTAAGGTTAGAATCCTTTTAAGTTCATTTAAAGTATTTGCTACAAATTTAGGAGATGTTAGTACTTAATTAGACACATTTAAGGAGTATATCACTTCTACACATTCCTTTTCAGCTATTTATGCCATTCTTCAGGCTTCACCTGTGGAAATATATCGTATGAAGTATTCCTGACCTAACACTGGTCACAGAAAGTTTTGGCAGAGGTCGGTCTTTCTCAGATGCTATGAAAAACCAAAAAGACTTAGTTCTACAGAACTTACATTTCAGGAGACCCAATCACCCAGCTGCGGTCTCGACTCTTCAAGCCGCCAAGGCTGTCCAGACGGTCATCTTTTTCTTCACTCAGACTCCTTTTCGTTGGTGGTGGAGTCTTCCTCTCTTCGTGGATGGAAAGACGTTCCATGCTGCTGTACACCTGCATATAGGAAAAGATCCTTCTGTACAGAGAAAACAAACCTCTGTGGCCTTTTCTGAACAAGGGGCATAATCTCTTCTCAAATTGAAAGACATTCCCCAAAAGCATGAACTTGGCAATGCTCTTTGACTAAGTAACACAGTGCAGATGTGACACGCTCAAAGTGTGCCAGGGAGGAAAGGCAAAAACCAAGCTTCAGCAACATGAAAGATGCTTTTCTACAACAGCACCCAACATCTCTCCTCTGAAAGCAGCCCAGCACACCACAGAAATACTAAGACTTTTTGAAATTACTTGAGTTTTGTTCTTAATGATTATCAAATTTGAGAAGAGATATTGCCAAAGCAGGCTCCACAAGTCTTGAAGGCTGGCATCTGGATCTTGAAATCTTACTACACAAATTCAATTCAGTGATAGGCATCACGCTCATGACCCCATTTCATTATCATCAGTCTATCAGCATTGCCCCAAGCTTATTTCAGAACAAAAAAGTCCTGCCCTCCTCAAGGAATCTACTATAATGCTGACAGCTTAATGAAAGTGCCTTTCTTGGTTTTACAGCCGTCTTTAAATAATTAAATGATTAAGCAAAAAAATCCATCCTTTTAAAACTACACTTGACTGTGGACCTAATTTACATAAGAAGAGATTAATGAAAATAATGTTATTAAAAATTCAGAGCATCAACAAGATAACTATTAATAAATCATATGGCTGAATTGTCAGACAAGAATTTCAAAATATAATGAGCCTTTTATGCCTCCCACATTACAAATGCTGTATAATTTTCCCGGTCTTAAAATAAATTCATTAAAAGTGAACTTTTTCTCATTGTGGCAAAAACACTGAACCCTAAAGAAAAGCTTCAGTCTAACAGACGAATAATACTCATGGTGAGAAAAGGCAGAAAAAAGAAACCCTTATGTGCTCACGAGAACTTTTTAAAAACCTCAATTAATCCTCAGGTCCAATTTTAAACATACTTTTGGTGATGCAAATCAGGAGCAACTCCATAAAATCAATGGTAACAGTTACTCAAACCATTGTAGCCCAGCTAAGGACAAAAAAAAACACAACCAAAGTGCTGCTTCAAAACTGACTTCACTAGCGGAAATATGGAGGAACTGTCATGAAAAACTGAATCATCTTTCGGAGGCCATAAGTAAAGAAGAGGGAAATACTGTTCATAGAGCAGGCTGACATCAAAACAGTATTTCCTCTCCCTTCTGCCCCTCCCCAACCATACTTTGTTTTATCCACACTAACAGCAGAGATCCAGTACTTTGTAATGTCCGTAATCCCAGCTTTTTATTTCAGATCATCTGAATGAGAATGAGACCTGCACAGACCCAAGTGAGGCATGCTGAATCCAGAAAGCATGGCTAGAGGGGACCTCTGCAGGGTTTCCTGTTCACTTCCCCACCTCAAAGCAAAACCAGCTCTCTTGTAATCACCTGACAGATGTTTCTCCAACCTGTTCTTAAAAGCCGCCAGTGATGGAAACTCTACAAATTCCCCAGGCAACCCATGCCAGCGCTTAACTATTGTTCAACATTGGAAACGTTTTCTTATCATTTGTCCAATAACTCCTTCGTGTCCATGATTTCATGGCAGTTCTGGGTAGAACAGGAAGACCAACATAACCTTTCCTTCTAGCAGTTACATATTTGGAAACATATTAGGGTTTATGTTCTGTAGATCTTGGACCCCTGTTGTTGCTTTCCTCTGGACTCTCTTTTACTGGTCCATGTTTATCTTAAAGAACATCGCCCAGAACAAGACAGAGTACCCCAGCTAAGGCCTTCCTCCTGCTAAGCAGATGGAAAGGATTTCTTCATTTGCCTTGCTGAAAATATCTGTCCTCACCCAGAATGGTAAATGTCTTTTTGCTTCAATAATTTGGCACGTCTAACTTCTGATGTGCTCTATGCCCAGATCCTTCTCTTTGAAACTGTCACCTTTTGTTCCTCAGGCTGCATTTAAAACGATGAACAGCAGAGGTGTAAACTTCGCCTGTGCTCTTACTGCACGGGATCCCTTTGATTTTAGACCATTATCTCAAAATGTCAGAATCAATTTTCATCCTAATACTATCTTGTCACCTACTGGAAGACCTTTTCAAAATGACACCGTTTTGAAAGCAAATAAGCTTTGGACACCCCCTATGCCAGTATCCAAGTCATTAGTAAAAACATCAAACTGTATCAGATGCCAAAGAGACCTCTGCAGTACCCTGCATATTAGGGAAACATTAAGAAATACAAAATCTCATCCTCCAATTATTCTTGCGCTCACCTTCTAACAGGCCACGAACTATCACAGAATAAACAACGTACACAGTTTTTCTTTCCTCAGTGAATACTAAACACCATGCGACTCCCACATATCATCTGCATGATTAAAATCTACCCCACATGAAGCAATGAAACTACATTCCTCACGAGTTTTTTGGTTTTGACAAGCGCCTACCTTGCTGAACCTTGGTGAGCATGAGGAAAATTGCCGAATTTCCACATGATCATCATCATTAGTGTCCTCCTCTTCTTCTGAATCCAGGTGTTGGTACCGTTCTGAACGGGCTGTGAACAAGACACGGCACATTTCATCAGTGTGAGGAGTGTTGGTAACTCTTATACCTCAAACACTGCGTGCTTACTCAGGAACAGTCTTTGTACCAACTCCTACTTGTCTAGTTATCAAGAATTTTCATACACCATGAAGAGTATTTTCCTTAATACTGAAACATACCCAGCCAGTTTTGCTCATCCTGTACAATTAGCAGTGAAAAATAACTCCTTCCTACTGAATTTATCTTATATCATCGGCTATATTCTATTCTAAAAGCAGCTGATACTCAGCAGGTGTCTCATCCTGCAGACCCTTCGTGGTAGGGATGTTTCTTCCCTATGGCAAACAATCATATGGAAGGAAACACGGAAACAATTCACTGTCCCAGTTTCCAATAAACAGCTTTATGATTGTACAAAGTCTGTCCTGCATACACACATACAAGCCTTCTTCAAAAAATAAAAATATTTACCCCTAAAAAATATTTCCTCTTCTGCCTCCTACCACTAGAAAAAGGATTAGATTTTTGTGAAAGAAAATGGGCAAGCAGCCAATAGGCAAAACTATTTTTTAATGCAAAAATCTAAACTGCATCCAAAGAGATTTTGTGCTTTGAGATTTGCAGCACTGGATTTCTAAGCCAGACACATTGGATTTTGCAGGGCAGGCATTAATAAGTTTGGCTACAGAAAGCTGATAGCTATACTGAGCCAAATTTGCTGCACTGTGTCAGCCAGAAAGCTACTTTTGTAAATTCTAAAATTTTCTGCATTAAGGTTTATGCCAACTCTTATCAGTGTCTATGTGAGATATTTCCTGACGTGAGAATTCCAGCCTTTATAAAGGGCTCACATCAAAGTCACCCCGATAACTTGCTGCGCACGCCTGGGCACTGGGGGGGGGGTTGCCATCATTCCTACTTGACAGACCCAGTGATTTGCACCATTGAACATAACGTGGTGCTTTCACCCATCAGGATCTGCTCATGGCTGCTGTGCTGAGCCTCCCCCAGTCACTGACCCCATCCACTGACCGGAGCTCGAGTTCAGTGTCCAGTAAGTCCAACGAGCCGGGAGGATACGCTGCCGCCTCGGTTTCTACATGTATGTTGTACCAAGGTATCCTCAATACATGAAAAACCCCTACACCTCTGCCCTCTCTGCACAGCTTGACTCAAATTGCTCTCTGCATTGAGTACGTGGAGATTTCTCCATCGATCTGACTCTCCATCCTACCGCTCTGTCCAACCCCTAACCTAAAGCCATCTTTCCCAAATTGGGAGAGCATTATCTAAACAGCATCTCTGTTTTTGCAGCGTGGCAGCCAAGGGACTGGCTGCTCTCTCCATCCCTGCACCCTGAGTAAAGCATGGGAGTAGAGCAAAAATGTCCTTCATACAGAGTCAGCGAGTCCCACAGGCCTGGGAGAAGGATGGAAGAGATTCCATTGAAGTAGGGCAGAAATTTCCATAGCTCCAGAAATGGAAATAGCCCAGTATCATCCTGCACTGCAGCTGGGGAGGGGGAAAGACCTCCCCCCTAAACCAGTGACAAGCCCAAGCCCTTTCCTCCTGCTCAGCTCCCCAAGTCAGATGAGAAAGGGTAGGGAGAAGAGGCTCCACCAACAGAGACCTCCCCATCCCTTACATGATGCTCCTCCCTTCTCTCCCAAGAGCATTGACTCTGTCTGCTGCTTATCTGGAAATACCATGAATCTTACATAGCACTGATACCAGGGCAGTTCCCAGACATTTATACACACCAGACAGGCACTTCACATCTCATTACAGTTAACAATACTAAAAAACCAAAGGTGCTACACTTTCAGTGAAAATAATTTAAGTTACTTTAAATCTCTGAAGAATTTTCCCTAAATACTTGTCTTCAAGGTTTGAGTTTTGTTTGATTTTTTTTAAAAAAAAACATTCATAGGCTGAAAATGGTCTGTGGGGAAAGATAATATTCCTCAAAACCTCATGGAAGTTGGATATACCAAATGCTTTGGAAGTACTGTAATAAATCCAGCATAACAACCACAGCACCTCTCACTGCAGAGCCATGGCTGGCAGGATCACAGGCATCAGTGAAAGGCCAATTGACTTAAGCAGCCACATTTTCTTCATTTAAAATTCACTTGCTTTCAAAGAAACCTTACTTGGCATTCAACAGAAACTTTTTAAAGCAATTTCCATCAAGTGTTTTATTCAACTTCTATCAAGGACATATCGATAACAATTTGAAAAATGAAATATGCATAAAAAATATGATGCTGTTTAGGCTGAATCTTTAGTCTTACTGTCAAAATAGCTTGTGTCATCCTCAGATTCCAACTGTGGGATGAATTCAGCTTTCTGCCGAAGTAATCCATTCCAGTCCAAATCTTTAAAGAACCGATGCTGTTTCACTTCAAAGGCACTACCTGAAATAAGCATCTTTTATTGCAGAGTATTTCTTTCAGCATTTGCATAACAAGAAAAACAAACCCTAAAAGTATCAAGAGCCTAAGAGAATGTACCCAAGTACATTTAAGTGATATGTTTTCCAGGAATTTTGAGAAATTACTTTTACCAAAGCGGTGATGGAGGATAAAATCTGAACAAGATTTCCTCCTTCCCACCTCCTCTTCCTGTTTAATGACAACACATGACTAAACTGGCTGGAAGACAGCATCTGTTGTTACATTCCACAGCAAGTTGCAAGATTAAGAGCTAATTAACATCTTAATTTAAAATTTCCAAACTCTAAATACCATCTAACTAAAGAGAGCAAACTCAGAAAGGTACTTAGCATGTGTGTGGCTCCACTCATTAATAAACTCATTCAATGTGCTTAAACAAGGCAGGGACTTGCGTATCTTCCTGAATTAGTCTCTTTTGTTATTAACCTCAGAAGCTTGGCTACCCAGAAGGAAAAACTAAGGATTGTCTGTCTACTAGTATATGCATTTTTTTCCAAATGAAATTAATATTCATAAAAGATGCTATTCTATTTTTAAAAAAGAGAATAGCAGAGGAAAAGAGATAAAAGGTTTGCTGAGTGCCAGTGGCACTATGAGATGCCAAGTGGAACAGCAGCCTCAGCATTACAGGTATATAAGAAATCAAAAAAATCAGTCCATCAACTCATTTTATAAGGCAAGAAACTCTACATCTTTTCCATGACAGCAACATCTTTCAAGTACATGGATCTGAAGTAAAGAAGAACATGTGAAAACCATCTGACATCATTATTAATTCATGATCTATTCATCCCCCTTGTGTGCACATGTGTTAAGTCTGCTGAATACATGTGCCTTTTGAAATTGTTATATATAGAAGTTTTTATTTTATGCTTAAAGTGTAGTTTCCAATTGAAAATCTAAAACTAAATCAAATAAATCAAATCAATGAAACAGACAACCTGTGCCGTGAAGCCTCAGTGTTGCATAACTTGTTGTAAAACAAGCACATAGCTAGAGATTATTTATGGGTATTTACTATCAGGAAATGAGAAGTGTTAACTTGTAAAACTTTAAATTTGACATAATACAGAAAGATTGACATATGCATCTGACTTTGCCAAAGAGATTATCAGACTTTGTTGTATATGTTTGGAGAATTCTACAGTCCAGGCCTCTAGGAATGGGAAAGTTTTCATTATTACACCCAGGAGTTCACATCCATGCAGGGAATTAAGCCCCTAGTCAAAGAGAGCTTCAAAGAAATCTGATTATACACTGTTCAAATGGAGACACTACCCTCAAGCCTTTAATAGAACAGCAAAAATTCGAGCAGTTACTTTGCCAAGCTGATAGTGCTCCTTTCTTGTTTCCCAAACAAGACAGTCATATCTGTCTGACTCATGTATATTCTACACCAATTCTCCGAGCTTCATCACACAGGATTCATTGAATGCCTTATAAATTGTTCCCCAGCTCTAGTTGAGCATTTTTCAATGTGGGTGGGTGTGCATCACTGGAGAGGTACCTTCTTTTCCTGCTTCTGGTCTTGTACTTTCCTGTGCACAAGGTTCCTACCTGTTCCCATTCTTTCCAGAGGATTTTGGCGGAGAAGCTTAGAAATGAGGTCCTGGGCATCTGGCGGCAGTGCATCATCACCTTCCGGCCAGGCAATTTCATCTGGGGACAAAAAGAGACTTGACATTTTCCACCGGCTTCACGACCAATTTGAATAACCGTTGGCATTCCTGTACTGTAAAACGCAGTGTTCTGTGCTGCCCCAGAATCGTAAATACCTTGAATTCAGCAGCTTGCATACTTAATATAATTCAAGCATTGACATTTTCCAAAATGCATAAAATTCAGCATCAGCTAAAGCTGCTGTCAATCCAAGCAGTGCTCGTGGAGAAAAAAAAAAAGCATTAAGAACTCTATTAATAAAGTATGAAATGGGACTTCCATGACAATCCATAAACAATGACACTGACAATACTGCGGCTGTATCTCGTGCCCGCACATTCCACGCTCGTTACACTTGGAACAGAGGGAACAATTCACAGGTAACGATTTCATGCATCATATTTAGTGCTTTGCTGAAATTTGCTTTTTACAAAGGACATTTGCCAAGTGTGTTAAAAATTTACTGTTTCAGAAAGCGTTCCCAATAGGAAATGTTTTCACTGGCATGTTCACTGAGAGAACACAAAGTGATTGTTTGTCCAGCTCCAAGCAGGATAGGTTTCAAAAAGCCACAAGACGGGAAGGTACCAAGAACAACGGTTTCAATGTGTTTTGCTTAGAATTTCCTTTTTTATTTCATTTATACAATTACTAATTGACTGAAATCTGCACCCACCTACAGAAGCAATAACCAAAATCAGACTGAATTAGGCCAGTTGGCGGCTGCTCCTTTCATATTCTCCATCATTTAAGTTAAAAGACAGAACAGAAAAATCCCCAAATATTTTTCCCCAGTCCCACAAGGATTTGCGTGACTCCCACACCATGCACAATGACAGGACTGCCTAGCAAGATGCCAAGGAACCCAACTACTTTCAATTGCTTGAATCAGATGGATGCTACTATGACACAGAAAGATAACTATTTTAAAATTAAAGCCCATTATTTTATAGCTCGTCTATCCCAACTAAACTGTGGATCCTCATTATTTTCAAGGTTTTACTTCCCAGCACACTTTGAAACCCCTTCAGAAACAGAACAGAAACGTACCACTGATCACTTGTCCAAACAGCTCTTCAGGTGTGTCCCCAAAGAAAGGAACGCAGCCAACTAGAAACTCGTACAAGATAACTCCCATGGCCCACCAGTCCACGGGCTTCCCATAGCCCTGGCGCAGGATCACTTCTGGCGCGATGTATTCCGGAGTCCCACAGACCTCAAAAGAAACACACAAGAAAGCAATAAACCTAAAAACTGCCAAATTCACATCAAAGCTTATTTTTGTCTTTTTTTTTTTCCTCTCTTCTCCCTCAGAGCTTTACAAGGAATGTTTTGTCACTAACCCCTTTATGCTGTGAACTACTTCCATGGAGCAAGACTCTATATATGAGGAACACATTACCTGCACAGAAACGATATCACCTACTATGAAATGTTCCTAGTGTGGACATGCCAGCTAAACAGTTTTTTGGTGCATGTATAGTAAAGCATATGGGAAAAATGCATATTCTGTGTGTATAGATCTGTCTTCTTGATAGATGTCTACTGGCACAGCTACAGCTATCGGGAACTGAGTTTTGACAAACCTCTCGCATCTCTGTGCTAGCAGAATTTAGTTTCACAGATGCAGAATTAGCAGCACAGCATGATCACACACTTCAGCGTTTAAACTTGGGAGGTACAGCTGGCACAGACAATGGTTACAGAAATCACTCTGGAAGTTCTAAGTTGCCTCGGGCTTAGACGCAGCAACTATAAGAAAATAGTTGTAAAAATGACACTGCAAAGTGCAAGACCATGATCTAGTGACCAAAGAGAGTTCCTGCGAGAAAAAACAACATTACTCAGAAGCAAAGGAATACCACAGCATGATTATGAGTTAACACTTGGCACAGCTGAAAAAAAAATATTTAGCTGCGATCCTAGGTATTTTCAAAAGACAGAAGGATTTTTTAATCCCATTGTACCAGGCACTGGCAAGCCTGCATCCAGAACAGTATAGTTCCTGTCAACTATGCCCAGGAAATATCAACTCAAGCTGAAAGAGGTGCATGGAAGTGCTATTCATTCATCAAAGGAAAATCTATCCTGTTATCTAGAAGAACTTAGCTGGTTAAGCCTAGCAAAATGAAAGCTAAGGAGAAAAATGACCCTTAGTAAATATTGCAGGGATAAAAATCAATGTTTAAGCCATCAGACAAAATTACAAGAAGGAACGTATAGGAACTTGCCATGAACTTTATAAGCACCAGAAGGGGGAGACCGTGGAACAACCTTCCAGTAAAATCCATGTTACCAACTTCTGTTCACACCTGCACTGCTGCCTGGGCCAGACTTTCAATATCCTAAACTAAGAGCTAAAGTGTGTCACTCCAAAACAAGAAGTTGAAATAACAAACACCACCAATTTATGCACAAATATGAGAAAGGACTTGTATCTTTTCCTCCCATTCTACAACGCACAGCACAGTGTCGAGGCACAGAGGGAGTGCTACAAACTCCAATTCTATCCCAAAACAGAATTCTGCATCTGATCCCACTTCAACAGACAAAATTTTTCAGCTTACCTGCTTGTCCAGGAATTCCCTGGTATCCTTCTCAATGTGTCCCTCATAAAGGTTAGTTGTAAGACTCATTAACCCAATTTTAGACAGTCCAAAGTCTGTTAGTTTAATGTGACCCATGGAAGTTATCAGGAGACTAGAAGAAAGAGAAGAAGCAAAATAATCCAACATTCAATTAATGTTTCCCAAAAGCAATTTAAAAGAAGAAGAACACAGATAATGCTAAGCAAGTTCTCAGTGTTTTGTCCCCATCTAACACCTGGAAGGAACCCCCTATGCAACTGAATATCACAGAGCAGCCAAGGCAACTATAGAGCAGACTACCTTCTGCCATAATTTCATCAGTGTAGCAACAGCTTTGAGATAATGTCTGAAGATGTTCTTCCCACCCTTTCTCAATGTCTATCTGGTTCTACATCAGTGACAAGAGACTCCACAAAATCTCCCACAGACGCCATTGAAGATCTCTACTGTCTCTAGCCCCCACGTCCTCTTGCTTATGGAGAAAGCCTCTGAAGAATCCTGGTTCTCTCCCTGCAGCTTCTGAAGAGCTAAAGACGTACTTATCAGGTTTTAGGTCACGGTGAACAATCCCATAATTGTGTAGGTACTCCAATGCCAGAACAGTCTCAGCAAAATACATCCTCGCCATATCAACAGGTAGAGCACCGATGTTTTTGAGAAGTGTGGCACAATCACCTCCTAGAAAAAAAGTTGCAAATGTGGCATGGTGAAATGGCAAATATCAGTAAGAAAGAACAGCTACAGGTCTGCAATAATGGATTAGATTAGGTTTCCTAACGGTTGTCTCTCTCAGCCCTGTTAGCATGAATTCTAAAGCTCTCTCTACACTCCATCTTAAGCTTCAAATAAATATTAATATCTTAGGAAAATTGAGATCCATGTATGTTGGGCATGCTTGCTCAAGAACTGTACAGGCGCCATTTCCAAACCGTAAGCAAGCCTCGAAGAAAGGGCAGTTCATGACAGTTTGGCCTCTCTATAAATTTTCTTTGCTTTCCACCACTGAGACACATACTACTTTTGATATACAAGCTTCTTAAAATAGTAAGTAAACACCTCTACAAATACTAACCAGCTCTCCCTACACATGGAGAGGCAGCCATGCCTTTGGACACGGTGGTAGTCATGAAAATAAGCCCGTGGTCTCCTGATTCAAGCTTCTTAAGGAACATTGGCACACATTTCATTCAACCTTAATCTCCAATTGCAAATAGGAATTAATATTAAAATTTGTTATGTCAATACATCTGTTTTCATTCCATTAATTTATCTGAAAGAGCACTGATAGAATAACTATAAGCTTATTTCTGATATGGAACCAAGCAAGCAAGGCATAAGAAATCAATCCTATCCACCAATGGAAATATATTGCTTACAATAAGATACAGTGATAAAAGAAAATCAAATAATAGTCTGAAGAATAAGCAAAACAAAGAAAAAACCCCGCAGCATAACACAGCACTGTATTTTAAAAAAGGTTGCTAAAGAACAAAGACTGTGTTGCTTGGTGATGCTTCTTAACTGTCTTTTTCTAACTGTAACGCCAAGCAAATGTGCTATGGATCTAACCATCCCATCCCACAGGAGAGCGGGATGATTTCTTTCCACTGAAGACTGGAAAGTTCGTGCTGACTTCTGACCCCAGCAGTTTTCTACATGTGGCTTTATGTTTCCTCAGCTCCACTGCAATCATGTTGTATTAGTCACAGGGATTCACAAATGGAGTATCTCCTTACGCTAAACTGTGCTAGCGGTAAATGACTCATTTCTCCAGCTCAGCCCAAGCAGTCCATATATGCCTCCCCAAAAGGGCATCACGACCTCCCCTGCGACTGCAGGGCTGACTGAGCTTGCTTTCCATGGAGAAAGGACTTCCCATGAGATGATCTTCCTTTTTATTGTATTCAGAGCAGTGCACTGATCAGTCTTACACCGAAAAGTACACATAAATCACTCAGAAATGTCATCCCTTATGAAGGGGCACACTACATGTCCATCCTCTCCATGGTCCCTTTGCAGGTGCAGATATTGACACCATACCTTCCACATACTCCATAACCATGCACAGGTGGCGCTTGGTCTCAAAGGAGCAGAACATGCTGACCACGAAGGGGTTCTCAGCAAACGTCAAGATATCTCTCTCCACAAAAGCCTGCTGGATCTGGTTTCTCAAAATTAGGTTCTGTTTGTTGATCTTCTTCATGGCAAAACGTTGACGGGTGGTCTTGTGTCGCACCAAATACACCGCTCTAGAAAACCACATACAAAGAGGAAAAGTTCCATTTTTAGTTCAAACTGGGTTTTGATTTTTTAAAACTATTTTGGTAACTATTTTGGATGGATCCTGACAGACTTATCTGTGACTCCATAAAATCCCATCTCAGCACCAAGCACCCCTAGAAAAGAAGCAACCCCAGGATGCTTCCTTCAAAAGCTACTCTGCCTTCTTGAATTAAGCAGCTTTTTCACTGACGTGCCTAACAAGGAGATATTTCAGACACAAATGTCACAAACGTCTTTAATCACCATTCCAGAGAGGCATGTATTTTTCAACACCACAGTCACCATTTCACTTAAAAAATTGTCCAAAACATATGGAATAAGCATAATTTCTTTCCAAACTCCATAAAACTAATTTGACGCAACGCTGTCACTGGGGATTTCCTTCAGTAAAGTATCTCTTACATTTCTATCATTTGCAGATCATTAGATTCCTGCACATTAATAATACAGTTTGCAAATAAAATTTTCATCCAGTTTGCCTGCCTTATTGAATCAGTACTTGTTTCCTTTTCTCTGGGGTATATTACATTTAACATGGTACTGTGTCTCACCAGCAGCTGACTATAAAATACACCCAATATAAAGACATATATGAGCAACAGCAAAACTACCACCTATCTCTCCCCTTTTTACAAAGTTACATTTAAATCACGGGGCCTGTGGAGAAAAATGACTGAAAATGTATAAAATCTTCTTGTCTTACAATGTGCCTCTTTGACCTGCTCCATTGTGACTTCACTTTTTCCACATATAATTTTTTAAAAAGTGAGTTGCTGTTAACTAAGCACCCACTTCAACAAAACACTCAAGCACACGCTCAGGTTTTGCTGTTATGACCCACTGAATATCACTGCTCTTCAGTTACAACCTAATGACTACCACTGGTAAAGGATTTATGAACTGCAAAGAGTCAGGAAAACCATCTTTAAAATTCTGGATAGGCTTGTATGAGCGGTTAAAATTTTAACCGACCATATTCATTCTGGATTCTTCCATGGATAATAAAATCTAACAGCATTTTCACTGTATTACTTCTCACAGTAGATTTGCCCCAATGTAATTCTAGCATTTCTTTTAGTATTTCAAGTGCTCACAAACAGCCACATATGTTATATATATAATCTGAATACGTGGAAGAATAGAAAAGTATAAATTACTTGTCCCTCAATATTCTTCCTGTTTCAATGAATCATCAATAACATTTGCAACTACAGAATTTCACCCTCATTCATTTAGGCTTTAAACAAACACAAATCACAGGACTTAACCAGACAGCATGAAAGGAAATACAGACTGCCTTGCTAAGCAATAAGGAAATGGATGCAAAACAATTGTCTCAGACTCATGGAACTACATCTTTTTACTGTTACTTAGGAAATTCTACAATAAACTAAGTGACAATATTTTCCCTCAAGTCAATATTTAGGGAAAACGTTTTTGTCATCTCAAGCTAAGGTACTGAAGCGTCTATGTTTTACCTACCTACCATAAAGAAATGGTGCAGAAATAGTTACTGGAAAACCAAGCTTGAGGCCACAGTTAGGAAAGGCTTCAGAGAAGTTGCGCCACAGAGGGATTAGGGATACCATATTCTGAAAGCTTTAATATCAGGCAACTAATTTTCCTGAGCTGGAAGCTTTGTGTCAGTTCAATGCAACGTAAGGACTTTGCAGCCAGGAATTATGTCCAGGTACAGGGGCTATTGTCTAAGAAATCCCAAGAACTTGCAAGAAATGGCATCTCCCAGAAGAATGCAGCAACATGACAAGTGTGGAACCTCTGTAAGACTCAAGTAAAATTCATTTATGCTTTGGACCCAACAAAACCCAATCATTTGCCTGGGTAGGACAATAATAGTATTTTCTTCTAAAGCAAAGTCTGAAAAAGCCTTACCCATAAGCACCATTACTGATCAGTTTAATAGTTTCAAACTCTTCTTCAGATGGAGTTTTCTTTGACTGAACAGAGGCCCCACGGCTCTGGGGAAAGACAACAAGAAAATGGAGATCAGCAGTATGAATTACTCCAATGCATCACTTTTTTGTGCTCTTCTTCTTTAAGCAGCATTCACCCAAACTCAATCAATTTCTGACCCACTGGACTCCTCAGCTTTAGGATAATGGTCTGTATCCCTAGGACTCTTGTAGGTTCCCTCCACAATTATTAGCATAATCAGTGGACTGTAGGATTCAGACCTTTCCCCAACTTAAATTTTTTAAAATACTAAACAGCTAAGGAATTTTGAAACCTAATGAGTTATATAATTAAAATTTCCAACAGTCTGCTACTAAAGCCAACTCTCTTCAATACCTATCAAATTTTACAAATGCAGGTATAAAGAATTTCTCCAGATGATTTTTGTTTACAAGTCAAAAAAAAAATCAAAACTTGATGATAAAGCCTGTTCGCAACTTTTAAGCATTTCACCACCACAGTATAGAGATTTCCATCTAGTGTATATTTTGAGTGCATATTCTAGTTTTAACATGCACTTTTAAATGTCAGCACTTTTTTTTTTTTTTTAATTAAAATTACTCTGCATTATAATTAATTCTTCACTGTAGACTACTTCTTTCCAGCAAAAAAAAAAGCGCTAGACAGAGTGAGCGCATTACTGCTTTACCTCGACTGAATCATCTGTCTCAGGAGTGTCTGGGCTGTCATAGCTATTCAGCTGGGCCATTTCTGAAAAGAAAGAGGAAAGATTACTCCTAATCATCTCAATCAAACGCTATTCTCTTTGTTTATACTAGACAAACAGGATCTTAAGAGGTGCTTGTAGATGAGGAAGGGTATTTTTCCCCTCTGTAAAAAGTCACCCCAATTATACAGTGATAACCTTTAACATCTCTTATGCTCTAGGCAGTATTTTATATAAAGATGAATATAATTAATTGTTCTAATTTCAGCCTGACTTATTTCAGGTGGCTTCTATAACAAGTAAAAGCAATAAATGCAAGTTTGGAGAAACCGCTAGCTAGTTAATATTAAAACCTATTCCACACATATATGTCTGCATATAGCCTGGTGGCACCTCTGTACTCCAGAAAAGAAAAAGCTTTACATTTCAAACAACCTCCCTCCATGAAATGTGTCTGATTCTGCTGAAAATGCTGAGCAGCAGCAAACTGGGAGAAAGTCAGTTAGTTTAGGCTATTCAGCTCTCTGAGGAGATGCTACAAACTTTGCAAAACCAAATCCTACACTAACTACTAGTCTCTGCGCAGACGTCAGTGACATTTCTGGGTGCCCTCCTTACAGAAAGGAAATAATGTACCTTGACATCTCCACACATTTCTAAAGAAAATTTGACTTTAGTAAGGGGAATTAGTGATGGAAAGGTTCTCTCCCATGACAGGGATCAAAGGAAATTTCCCTTTAATGTCAGATTTCAACAAATGCTATTAAATTGCATTTAGCAATCTTTGGTAGAAATTTTCCCGAAGAGCTTTTCACTTGAAGTCAACCTGTCACTGTCATTCCGGTAAACACCATAGAAGTTAAACTAGTCCTATCCAGACGACTAATTTATGCTAAAATTATGCTCTCCTGAGAAAACAAAAAGTACGGTTCAATTGCTGAAATATTCTGCAGTAACCTCTGGTTCTCTGTCACACTTTGTATTGTTGCTGAGCAAGTCGTGCACGCTCGTAACACTTGTCACAGGAGAAGAGATTCAGCTAGCAAAGTGCCAGGCAGAGATAGTAACTCACACATCCCAAAGTAAGGATGTTCTGGGCCTCTGTACATTTATAGCATCTTCAATTTACCATATGCAATTCTGGGACCCAGCAGAAAAGCTGTTACTGTCTTCTAAAGCATTGCTCTCTTTGGTTTTGCTGCTATGCAAGATGTAAAAATACAATCTCATCTCCACCTAAAAATCCATACTAGTTCTGGTTTCTCATGGAAAATCACAAGAAATATGCTTTTCCCAGAGAAGACAAAGTGGGATGACAGGATGCTTTCCAACCAGGCCACCAGCAGGCAGGCAGGTCAGAAAAATAACGGGCAAATTTACTTTTACTGCCCAACAGCACAGGGAAAACAGTTAAATCATAAAGCCATTTTCTAACATTGTTTCAGCTACAATACAGGGAGACATTATTAACACCATAAGTAAAGAACTGTCACTGTTGATGTGCGATCCTTACCCTTGCAACACTCCTTTGAGACATGGGGCTGGAAAGGACAGTCTAGAATTTGACAGCAAACAGGAAAATAAGGAAAAATGGCCTTGAAATTAAACCAATACAATAAAAGCCTCCTTCAGCTACATAGCAACCAGGAGAACTGGTTATCCTTTCAAGCAGTTTGGAGAGTACAAAACGAGAGTTCTCACCCTCCAGGGGATCCCTGGTGAGTCCCAACTGGCTGATAATATAACGAGGAATGTCGCATTTAATTCCTTGCCCTTCCTTGGCATGGCCTTCTGCAGCTTCTAGCAAATGGTAGAACTCTTCAGGATCAAACTCCTACAGCAAGGTGGTGAGAGAGACAGAGAGGGGTAAATGATTCAGCATCACAATTACAAAAAGTTTCTCCCCTGTGTAGGAAACTCTTCAGAAACATCCAAAGTTAATTCTGGGCTCAACGGTGATGAGAAACATTTGCAGTTACAACAAGCAAGACAACACATTACCACCCTGCTCTGCACAAATGAGACATCTACAGTCTGCTGGACGCTTAGATGTGCAAATAAAAACAGGACAAGGACTGTAGGGAATTTTTATGAACCAAACCCATCGGATCATATGGTCGCGATAGTGTAAGCATCAATGTGGACACACCTCCCAATTCCATCACATTGAGATGGGCCAGGGAAAGGTCTGCAAGGAGGACTGGGGTGCCACCGTCCGCCACCTCTGTCTGACAGGTGAGTTAATATAAACCTCTCCTGCTTTCAAATGTCACTTCTGATCAAACCATACACCCAATCCTGCACTGACCTTAGCAATTGCTAATTAAATTATTAGTAAAACAGCAATTGCTATTTTATTAGCAGAGGATTTCACTTGCTGTATAAGAAATACTGCTGCATTATTTCTTGTACTATATAGTACAGGATCACCTTATCAATTCAGTCCTGGTGTATGTGGTCTCTAAGGAAAGAAAAGGTTATAAGAAGGTGTGATCTCTTTTACAAGACTAACAAATACAGTTGGAAATAAAAGACCAGCTTTTGGCGGCAGGAGCACTCTGCTCAGAAGGAAGTTCAGTAGTTAACTTGAACTCTCCCCTACAAACTTCATCATTCACCAGCAACGAGCCGCTCCGCCAAGAATCTTCAAAAATTTCCTAGTGAAATGGGAGGGTAAAATGGGAAGAGTTAGAGCACACAGCTGTGAGGGCATCAGGAGAGAACTGATGTGAGTGTGCTCAGCAGCATAAGGGAAAAGAGTGCACAGAACTGCAAACAATAAAAACAAATATGATGAGGTAAAGATTTTTGAATGGTTAGAGAAACAGAGAAAAGATGCACTTTTTCTTCATTGCTTTAAGCAATGCTGCTTAGATACATGCTGTCACCAAAGACAGCGCAAGAAAACAAGTTCCTTCCTAATTCCGCTGGAAAAGGGTTCATCAGCTCCCTCAGAACTGGCAGAGAGCAGGAGCCAGACCAGAGAGGACCATGGGAGAGAGATGGTCAACAGCACTGAGCTACTGGAAGGAGTGGAGTCAAGGAAGGACTCTTCAAGATAAAATCACAAGCCTTTTATTGGTGAGTGAAGGACAAAAGAAAAAAAGTCTGGTAACAAAAAATTCAAACGTACAAAAACCTAAGAAATTAAACAAGTTTCATTTCTGTCTTCTTTTTAGTAGATTTATTTAATCATCTGAAAACAATTTACTCAAATGTAGAAGAATGATCTCTACTAATCAGAAGCAAATACTATGGAAAAATAATCTGAAAAAAAGAATACATTACATATTTTTTCCCAAAAGATGGTTTCAGTGATGCACAAAACTCATTATTATTTTCTTGAAGCCCCAGAGACTCAGTCCATAAATAAACATTTCACAGTCCAACAGGTTATATAAAGACTGAAGCCAAATAATGGAAGTTTAAAACACTTAAATGCCTTCACCCAATTAAAACAATCACGATCACTGCCTACATGGTCAGTTATTTCATTTACAAGGAAGAAGTAAGTATGAGCTGTTACTAAAATTAACATTAATATTAAATCCTAGAATATTTGTCTACAAATTCACAAGCAAAGAAGCTAGAGGTTAAATTACAAAAAAAAAACCCAACTTCTTTAAAAAAGAAATTTAGTTCTCAAGCTACTTAAGTGGTAGACTACCCATTGCTCTACTTCTTGTTCTTTTAAGGGATAAAAGGGACGTGAATACTTAAGTCTTCATGTCAGCAGAATAAAACATATATATGGAAAAAAATTGCTAGAAAGGCAATCAAGGTTAAATAAGCAGGAAAGACAAATACACAGATACAAATACTATTTTTATGCTTTGAAGTCTAGCCACTTCATTATCAAGGTTGTCACTACATGCTTTGGAGTTCATTACTCAAATCTCAATGACTTTATGGCTTCCATCTGCTCCCGCTCACTTTGCAGAACATCAGGTGCAGAAGATAGTGGAGGAACCTGGAGACCTATTGATTTGCAGCTAAAAGCTGACTTGAGTTTGGACCTGCTCACAGGTATAGAGATGGGTTCACAAAACTTACTAAGGTTTCGTGCCTTCTGAGATGATGTGTTACTAGTAGAGTGTACGCAAGCATAAATGACAGTGGTGACCACAGCAAATACAAACACAACAAGCTTAAATTTAGTTGCCTTCTTCATTGTCTTCACTCCCAATGGGTATTTTGAATAAGTGCTAGAAGATAACTGGTGGCACAAAACTCCTCTAAATCTCAAAAAATAATTTTGAAAGCCAAAGAATTCCCAGGCTGAATGGAGTTATGTCCAGGATTTTCAATATAAAGTAGTGGAGACTTCTTCAACAAGTAAGTGTAGGCATCTGTCTGTCTAGTTGTGTGGCCTACTTTTTCATCACCAACAATGGTCTTCCTTGTGCTATACAGTTCACAGCAAAGCAATCCATCTGGCAGTCATGGAGGATGAGTTCCAAAGTCTACTGGTGTTTTCACCAGTACCTCAGCAGATGTTTTCAAAAGCTGACATCCTTGGAACATTGAACCACTCCTGTCTACTTTGTCACAGAAAGCTCTGAAAAACTCATTTATCTGCTAGTGACTCCATTGGTAAAAGTGACCCCGCAGTGTGCTTCAGTTGTTAACTGCACACCTACATCCAGCCACAGATTCCTAATTTAGCCAACTTCTTTCATGTCCCAATCAGATGTAACTTCTTTGTCATTTTTATGTCCAGAAAGAACCATTACATTGTGAGCTTTGACCTCTCATGTAACACAAGCCAAGGACTTTCATCCTGCTATTTCATAATTTTCTACTGCGGGTTTGTGACACCTTCTCCAGCACTCAAACGATTTTTTGTGACTCTTCCCTACACTTTCACCAATTTTTCAAGATCCTTTTAAAATAGTGTCACAAAAATGACCCCTATAACCAATAGCCACCACAACATTGTGCACATCTGAGACCTGAACATCGCTTTCCATAAATATTCAAGACTTGTATTAACCCTCTTGCTGTGGCATCACAGTGACAATGCATGTTCAGGCTGCATAAGTATTTTTGCAGTTGCACGACTTCAGGACACAGTGGCCTATTTCATTGGGATGGCCTACACACTTTTCACCACATCCTAGAGTTAAATAAAAGAATACGGTCTTACTAGCCAGAGTAAGTAGTTGGAAAAAAGCAATGAGACTTGTTTTTCCATATATTCCAGTCACATTGAAAAGGATTTCAACCACAGGCTTCCAATTCTGCTTGGATCTCTCACTGGCCTATCATTCTTGTTCACAGCTGGAAAACGTGACATGAGGCTCCTCTGCAATTGCTGGATTTACAGTAGGAGTTTGAGTCCAAGAACCCAAACGTTATTTACATCGTGGACAGGAACTTCCTCCTTAGTGACAGTTCTTTCTTAGCACGGTTCTCTGGACACCATACACACACCACACACGTACATACACTTCACTGTACCTACTAACAACACGAGGAAAATCAGGTGGCATCAAGTAGCATGAAATGGTATCAACAGCTACACGTGGCCCCTCAGCCATAAATTTTATACTATAATCTAGCTGCTGTTACAGCTGACATTCCATTGGAAAGATACTTCTATATTAATGCAAAAGACACTTAGTACTTCTTTTTGTAAAATATTGATTTATTTTTCTTCAATGTTTTTATCAGAATTTTAAGCTTTCTCTCAAAGGTTTTGTGTTCCATATCTCCCCAAACACACACCAGACTCTTTAGACCATACACACGCTCTCCCAAGGACCAAACTTACCAGGCACTCAAGCAGCCGAGCGGGTCGTGCAATGATAATCATCAGCTTCTTCACAAGTTGGGTAACGAAGGCAACCTCGGAGCTCTCCGATCGCTCGTGGGCCTGTGGAGAGCAGAACATCACATTATGGTCCTTGCAGTGAACTCTTCGTTTTTATGTCAGACGGTGAAGGCAGAGCAATCACCAGCGCAGGAACTGTAATTCCGCAGCAAAGGCACGACTGAGTCAGGGCAGGCAATGATCTCAGCCCATTCAAGGATGCCAAGTTACATACAGCTTTTCCATTACAACTGACTCCTTTTATCATGCAAGAGATATTTCAAAGGCTCTATTTGCATTATATCACCTATCAGTTGTATTAGATATGATGTGGTTTTATTTTATTTTTTAAAATGAAAGTAGGAATACTGGTATTTTTCAATTTTACCATCCACATGATACTGACGTCTAGATAATTACTAACAGCCATACATATTTCTAGGCTTTACTTTCAGCTAGAATTTGAACTACTTCTGTTCATCATCAAGAAAAACCTAAACTTTAATTTCTCTTTATTTATTTTTATAAATCCTGCTGAAGAACTACAGCATTATATTGTATGCTTTGTAAGACCAAGCATGTGAGCAAAGCAAAGAACATATAGAAACCTAAATCAGAGAATGTATTCTTGTCCACCCCCTTTACCCGATTTCAGCATAAATTCAAGGCTTAGTTTCAAGGTGTGGGTGTGTGTGTGACAGGGTGTCTTTTTATAACAATAAACACACTAAAGCAAATGTAAAAACAAAACAATCATGAAAGACAAATTTGAACAACCGCCCCCACATTACTCTCCCTTTGCTCAAACACACAATGGTTAGACTATGAATCCTGAAGCACAAATAAAATAGTATTTCATTGCAGGGTGATAAAAAGATGGTTCCAATGAGTAAAAACTCTGACACAAAGTATAGCTATTTTTTCCCCATCCAGTCTCAAAAATTAGGCTTTAGCAGAGCCACAAATATAAAGTCCAGAAATTAAACAATGAGCCAGTTGCTTATAGGAAAGACATTTTATCAACAAGGATGCAAGCAGCAAGAAACTAAAAGGCTCATTTAGCCTTGTTCATTAGCACCATCTAAGAAAAAGACATATATGGGTGAGAAGTCAAAAATCACACTGGTGATCAGCTGAAAGAACAATAAAAACACAGGGAAGGAGAAATTCAGAGCTAGAAACACACAGGCAGCATTTTAAAGAATATATCCCTGATAATTTGTTACCAAAAAAAAAAAAAAAAAAGAGACACAGGTCAGAATAAGAAATGTTATTTGTTTACTTCAGCACTGATAAGCTAGAGCTAGAATTTTCACCTTGAAGAAAATGATGTAATCTAAAAAGAACATCAGAGATGTTTCCTGGCTATAGAGCCTTATAAAGAAGATTATTTTGAAAGCATTGAAATAAGTTGCTTTTTTTTTTCTAAATAAAAGGTGTTTTCTCATTATAAAATAGAAAATAATCAAAATGATGATGATTAGTATTCACCATGTATCCCCCTAATGCATTATGCAAACTTATGAGTTAAAATATGAATTCTAGAAAGAAATTAATGCTTTCATATTTGAAAAGACATTCCAGATCACCAGGGGTTAGCTGTGTTGAAATGAATAAATAAAACATCAACAACTTTATATTATTTGAAATATGAGCCACGCAATTGGAAAGTCCTCCCCCCCAGTAAGTTATATCATGCAAAATATAACAATTCATCTTTTTGCATCCATTTGTATTGTTGAAGCAAACTTATTCTTTCAAATCAAGTCCTTTTGTTTTCTCCTTTTCTCATCTACAACAACTTAGGCAAAATAATTTAAAGATGTAACTAATTCAATCAGGTGTCTGTTTTGAAAATGAAAAGCCAGACCATGACTGTGAAATGACACAGAAAAGAAAAAAAAAAAAAAAAGAAGGATTACAATTACAAAAATCAAACACAACTTGTAACAGCCACTCAGCCATCATCTCTGCACAGTGCTGCTCTTCCAAGATCCTCAGTAAAATTGCCTCTTCTTGTCTCTTTCCCGCACAGGACAGCCCGGACATCCCTACAGACGTTTTGTTTACAGTCTGTCCCAAGGACAGCATCTGGAATCCAGAGGGTTATATAGCCAAGCGCTGCCTGCCGCTTCCATGTGCCTTGGTACGAGGCTTGCCATCTAATTAGCAGTTCCCAATGACGACACGCTTGTCTGAAGGTTGCTGGTGGCATTTCAGGGTTTCCCCCCCCCCTCCCCTGCCTCCCGAGGGGAGGAGGGAGAAGCTATAAGGGTTGTGGGTAGAGAGGCTGATGCCATTCCTGCACACATTGCCAGTGACACGTGTACAGGAGGTAGCAACGGGTAATTTACAAACCGATTCCCTCATCTGAAAGACCCATCCGTCACTAACTGTAGCCACTGGGGCATGAAATTAAAATCACTGTCCTCCCCTGGGGTTCAGCAGGACCAATAACTGGGATATGCAAGTCACAACGCTGTAATTGAGCTAATATACCAATGGATACCTAAACAATAGACCTGCAATGCCAAGAACCAATAAATTTACACTCAGGCTTGAATTAAGAAAGCAAACCCAATCGGAACATCCATTTGCCAACGTGCAGCATCAGTCACTGCAGTATAACACTAACACCTTCCTCTTTTTCCTTTGTTCCATGCACAGGAACACCTGTAATCCTTCACCTTCCTCACCAACTGGCTACACCTACGCAAAAGCCATTAAACTTCTCTTGGCAAGTTTCACCTCATCAGTTCAACCAGGTAATAACTGATTATAACCTTTTTTTACCCTGGAACCTGAGCTCCCATCTCACCCTCTAACCACACCCCACAATAACAGATAAAGAACTGAATGTCATATATTCTTTTTTATAAGTGCTTTATCTTACTTTTCATTTTTTTAAATTTAAGTGTAACACTCAAGTCCATGTTTTCCAAAATAAAGAAAATATCCTACATTTATTTTTACTTCAAGATAATTTCAATGATGCAAATAAGCAAACAAGTTTTTCTGGCTAAAAGACAGTATTTCATGCTACGAACAAGGGAAAAGATCTCATTTGCCATAACTAATGAGATTTGTTGGTATTTCATTACAAAAGTCAGGATCTAAAAACTTTTAAACGCTTTCTAGTTTTGTATATTTAAGCAGCTCATTATTTACACACTGAGTTACTCTATTTTACGGGTACATTTTTACAACATAAAGTAGACTCAAACTGCAAGACATTAAAACAAGGTTTCTTTCTGTGGTTTAGTCTGTTACCACATGTCAGAATCAGCACCTTAAATAAGAATTTCAAGAGAATCTATTCTTTCACAGTAAAAATGTAGGAAAATCCATGGGTATTCCTGCCACTTGCTGACCTGCTGCTGCTCATTTCCATATTCACCAACAAATTAATCTTTCTATATCTTATAAAAATATACCATAAAGCTATATATCCTACTGCACAGACCATACAACTTCCCAAGTAGAAGGCCTTTTTTGATGACCTTCCAGTTGGTATTTTTATATAGCGTGTAACTCCACGTGATACATTAAAGCTAAGCAAAGGTAAGGACCCTGCAGTCAAGTTTGACACAATCTAATATTGACTCCAAACTTCTTGCATTTCAGGCAAGCCCCTCCAAAAGAAATATTATTGCCAATTTCTATATATTTAGATAGAAACATCCCACTTATTTCCTTTCAGAATGCAGTCTGAAGAGCAAAGCACAGGCTGGAAAGCAGGGGAATACAAGTACCTTTAAAATATTAAAACATAAAAGACAGGGAACTATGACAGGACGAAAAAATACATGAGAAAGATGTGGAATGAAGTCTATGGCATTCCTCTGCTGTCTTCAATTTCTTTGTCCTCTTCCTTTCCAGCCCATTCTGCCTCCCTTGTCTCTCCAAGCTTTCCCTTTAATCATCTCTAGCCCGACTCACTTCCTAAAGTAAATCAATTAAACTTAGGAGCTGACCCTTCTCTCGTCCCTGGGGCTCTGCAGAAGATTTTGAAGAGGAAGAGGTCAAAGCGAGCCCTGAATGTCAATTCCTGAACAAGCCCAGAGATGACCATTGTATTTTCTCTAATAACAGTTCAATGTCATCTTTCCCTGTGCTTAGGGGAAGCAGTAGGATCAAAGGGAAAAGGACATTTAAGAAGTGTGTTTTGAGGATTTGTTCTGAGGAAGGGGAAAGGAAAAAAGAAATTTATATGACCCATACCTTCTCCAAAATCCTGATTAACCTCTTCAGGCCAGAAGATAGGCCTGAAAGCGCAGACTGGAAGTGGCCAGACCCAATTTATTGCTCTCTTAATTCTTTATGATATGAGAAATCATTGTCCACATACAGAGGAGCAAAGTCTGGGAGTGGGAGGATTTCAAGCTCCAAGTATCTGCCACCAGAAGCGGTGAAACACATTGTAGTCCCCTTCCACCCTGAGCCGCTTTGCCAAGCATGGACACCCACCTACAGTGAAATCTTTTCAACTTCCAAACAATCACCCAAAGAGGCCTGATTCCTTATTTCACAGCTGATGTGTGTAAATACCCTGCTTCCAGACTCTGGAGATACAAGGTGGACCCAGCGGCACGTGTTCATCTGGCTGCAGGGAGTCCCTCCATCTCCCCTTTCACTGCCCTGCACAGGCAGGACCACTCTTCCTGCCTCCCCAGTCCACAGCCAGCCAGCACTGGGCCCACCAGTAACGGCTGGGTGATGCTTACCCTGCCCGGGAAGGCTACGCTGCCACTCTCAAATTCTCCTCTCTTATAAAGACCACAAATACTGAACAATTTCTTTGACCGTTGATGCCACCATCCAGGGCTGGAGAAACTGCATCTAGTCAAACTCTTGCACGGCATCCAAAGAACACCACTTTTACCAGGAAACACTTTTTTAACTATTAAATGCATCCACGGTGGTTGCTGATATCCCATAGGCAGACAACCATACAGGCCCTTGAAAGATATTACCCACCCCTCTTGATCTGTCAAAATTATATTCCCCATCCAGGCAGTGCATCACAAAACCAAACATGAGTCATTTTTCTCCCATGCATAACAAATATCAGGGAAACTACAGCCACCCTCATATAAACGGGGTAGCCAAAGATTTTAGATGATACAAGGGAAGATTTTGCAGTTTTAACAAAACTTTTTAATGGAATAGTTGTGTATTTCTATAGTATTTGTATTCATCTGCCATTTTCTAATGCCTGGAAAGAATGGCAAAGGGGCTCAAACTAGTGCAATTCATGTCAGTGGGTTGGCAAACTGATCAATGACATATAAACACCTCTTCACCAAACAGGTTAAAAATCATCACTGAAAATAAATTATTTCAGGTGCTCTGTTTCTAGGTGTCTCAGTGATATTTGTTATCCAAGATTGGGATCTTCATAAATCGTGTATTTTCAGCTTGCTATCTCCTTAAATCAAAGCAGAGGATTACGAAGACATTCCCAAACGGAGGTCTGGACCCAGCAACTGGTAACAGCACTGACTCTTCACGACAGCTATAGCATAAATTCTAGATTTTTTGAATTTTATATTATGTTCATTTTAAAGGAAAAGAGCAATTTTTAATGAGTAGCTGATGCATACTGAGCATGCATTAAAATTGTGCCCCCTTGTGTATTTTCGTATGCTTTGAACACCACAAAACACATCGAAGTACTAAAAAACCCACAACTGGATTAAGTTCAGCTCAAGAAAATCTTTTATGAAAAATTAATAGCAACACTACAAACTATGGTGTTTTCACTCCTTGAAGGCACTATTGTAATTAATAAGTCATTCGGAGTCTTGAAGTACATGAAAGAAAAGTTCAGTAGTTTCCTTCATCTGGATGAACCCAATTTTCATAAATGGTAAAGACTGCCTTTGACTTACTCATATGCATATTTAACTTTTGTACAAACAAAGTACACAGGTGAAGTGATTTGCTCAAATCTGCCCGTGGTAGATCAACAGCAGACCAGAACAACTCAGATCTCCTGACACCCCCACCTGCTGCCATTCCCCTGGAATCCACATTGTCTCTCCTAAAATCAAAGCTTTGGCTTATTGTTTAAAGTTTCAATCAAAATAATATATTCTACTTTCCAGAGAGCACTTACATCCTGGAGAAGTTTCTCCAAGTTTTCCTGCAGCTCATAAAAGTACCGAGAAGTAATAAGACCTTCACGTGATTTATCTAGGCAATCTCTGGCCAGTTCAATAACTTGATGATGAATGAAACTTAGGACCCCATCTGCTAATTGCAGCACGTTTTCTGGAGCATTAGAGGCAATAAACTCAGCCAGCCGTTCTTCCATCTGCGCCGTGGCCTACAAGTACGGAATACAGAGAAATTACTCTCAAATTTTACTATCCCAGAACTTTAAACGTAAACAAGTAGGATGCTAAAGTAACATCTTTGCAATTCCAAAATACACAAGGCTTACAAAATACTCCAAAATACAATAGCATTTTGTTGAGAATAAAAATAGCATACCAAAGGCAAAAGTTACGTTCACATGAGCAAACAACAAAAATTAATCAGAAGACACTTTCTGAAAATGCAAATGACCATGAAAATATCTTGGTCCTGAGGCTGTATTCCTCCCTGGGTCTCCAGAGTAGAGACATAAGATATGAGGCAGTTTTCAGAACTTTTAGGCAAGACCATGAAGCTGAAAATCATTGCCCCGAGCAACAGACACACGGCATTTCTATCACTATATGCCCTGATATCCCATCTCCAGAGAAACATCTACTTTTGCAATTGGTAGAACTGGAAGGAATGGCCCTATCGACAGCTCTGGGATACACAGGATCTTCTACATTAATTTCAAGGAGATGTTAACTTTCAAAGCTTCATTCCACTGATTTCAATATTCAGGTTTTTTTTAAAAAAAAAAAACCCACACTTATTTCCACCGCAGATCACTTCAGCACATTTCAGTGTGACTGAATTCAGATTGATTTTTCTAAAAACCCAAATTTATCTTCATTGCTTCCCTGGTACCAAAAGGCCCAGCGGCAAACATGTTTTTACCCCAAACCTCTAGTATAATTTAGAATGGCTTTAAAAGAAAACTTTGCATTTCCAATATGTAAATGGAAAGCCTACCAAAACCAAAGAAGTTCGGATCAGTATAAATCAAATCAATGCAGTTATACAAGGGAATAATGAGAGAATGTCATTCAACTTATTTTTAAATTACTCTAAAATAGCTTTTTAAAGTATATATAAAACTAAACAAAACATCCCTCTTCAAGCCTCCATCCGATTTGGAATTTAAAGAAAAAGACAAGGATTAGTTAAAAATAGCTGGAGACACTGGTCTCATAAACAACATAAATGGACTGAGCAGCCAGAACATTGCCCTTCTCCTCATTCCTGCGAGCATTTGTCATGCCAATAAAAGACATTAGAAATTTTGTAAATATGAGGTACATACACAAATACACAAAGCTTTTCTATATCTTCTATTGCAGAATTAACGTGTGAAGCAGAGAATGCAGCTTCAAACTCTCAGGAAACTGCACTGCTTGGAAATCAAAGGTAAGAGCTGGGCTCTTCCAATGACCGCTACGAATTACTTCTGAGCTTGGTCCCAAGTTCATTGAATGTATTATTCAAAAAGTGATTCCTTACCTTTGGAAACCTTTCTTTGTACACATGATTCATCATTATTATTTCACTGTCAAAGGAAATTGGGGAGCGACCCGGGCTAGAGGAGAAAAGAAAGTATGTTATCATTTACAGGTATCTCATCAAAACCCTCCAAAATCCAGAGCTGGTTGTAATGCAGTTGCGCTGACTGTAGCCCTTCCAAAGCTTCAACTTCACTTCAGTAATGGGCAGATCCTTAAATTCAGAGAAAATCCTAGCAAGCAATGGCAATCTACAGCCCCACAGTTAACTCATTTGAAAACTGCTAACTCTCCTGTCTTCACGTGAACTCAGGCAGAAATCCACCTATTTTCAGTGGATGCGAGCCCTACCATATAAGCATGTAAATAATCAGTGCATTTGTTGCAGGTACATCTGTAATTTCCCTTGTTCTCTTCCTCCCTCCATGGCAGTGGTATCAGCCCTGCCCAGGGGGAAAAAAAAAAAAAAAAGAAAAAAAAAAAAAAAATCACTGTTTTTTCTGGAGTCTCTAGTGCTGGAAAGGAGCAGAGTAAAATGCAACAAGGAACTGGAGATGCCTTGCTTTCCTTTGTCTGAAGAATACCACAGTACAGGAGGGATGCACGAGCAGTGTTATTCAGCTAAATCTTATATATAAATACCACAAGCAATAGGAACAGAATACTTTTATGAAAACTGCACTCCCTTGAGGCATGTTCCACCACGGATGCATATGCATGTACGCATAGGTTAGCAAGCAACTTCAAAAAAACAGGACGCTACATCTTGACAAACCGCATTTATATTACCGTTTGGGTATTATTTTTTTTTAAAGAAGAGTTGCATCTCATTTCATCACATCTGATGGTATGCAATGCTCTGACTCATTCTGCCACCGAGGACAGCCAGAGTGAGGTAATGCAGATAATCCCTAGCTACAGGATCGCCTACAGCATCTCATCTCTCTGGTTACCTTGTTTTAATGTTCAAGACAAGCAAGGGCTTCAATTACTCGGCATCTTACATGATCACTGTCTTTATGGTTTTAAGAGTACTACATATTGCTAAAAATATTTTCTCTATGTCAAAAAGTACAATTTCTTCTTGAATGAGTTCAGACATTTTAAACTTTCTTGTGAAGGATGAAATGAATGTCTCTAAATGGAATAAATGCATTTTAAACTTGGAATGCATTACAGTTACTACCTTGCTGCTAACCTATTTAAAGGAAAAAACATTCTATTGGGAACATATATTTACAATTCAAAGAAAATTTAACTCACTGGCTCACAGAATATAGCAATACCTATCTCTTTTCATGCCTGGTGCTGGAATGCCATGAATTACATTGTGTCTTGTTTTTATTAAGGTTTATCCCTCTGCTTGGGAAAACGCACTTCAGATTAAATCTCTCACTGAATCCTTATGTTAAAGGAGAAAAACTGATTTGGATGTTTTGAATACCAAGTAAAAACACATTCTCATCAACTTTTTTTGAAGAAAATACATCCCTTAGCTGGGTAGATAGCTATTTTTAATCAAGGAAAATTTTCTTCAAAAAGAAACTTACATTTATATTCATATGTAATGTATGACACAATAAAAAGAAGGCCAAGAACATTTAAATTTCAGACTTGGAAGCAAATTCCCCCATACATCTCGCCTGCTATCTTTAGCCTTCTTTCACTAAGACCAAACAATCTGACACAAACATATGACACTTGTTTCCTGGCAGTTTATACGAAGCTGAAGAACTTGGTGAACATAGTTAATGAAGAACTTACTTTTCTATGATATATTATTTCTCTGTGTGATTTAAGCGAGGTATAAATTACAAGGATATATAAGCCCTTTGATACTAAGTACAGAAATATGGAGGCACATAAATACTTCATTTTAACACTAAAGTAGTCCTACTAAAATTTGTGCATGCTTAAGTATTTGCTGTCTTAGGGCTACAATAAAACATGAGGGGGTTTGCTTTTTGCTTTCAAGGCAATTTATTCCTCTGGAGGTGGAAAATTAAGAGCTATGGAGAAATCATGTTCCTTGAACTCCTCTGCCAGCAGATGTAGTGTTTCCTTAAGGAGAGCCACAAGGGAGTATATTGGGTTTGCTTTTGGTTTTTACGATTCTGAAACAAAGAAGTTTCTCTGCACAAGAGTCTACTGATTGGTAAGAAAGAAAATACTTATAATCCTGTGGAATAATCCTGCCCAATTCCTTGGGCATTGGCAGTTTTGTTTCTCCCTCTTTGGAAGCTGATTAATGCCACTTTTTACCACCTAAAATGACAGAGTATACAAACAGCTCAGATAAAGCCTGGGATCAAGGTTCAAATTGTCATTCTAAATAAAATTTGCCCAATATAACATGTCAAATTAAATGTATAGCTTTATTGCAAGACTGCAACATAATATACTGCGCTATATTTTTTTATGTTGATCCTTAGCCTGGGAAACTACAGAAATAATTAGAGGGATAACTGACTAACTAACCAAAGGCTGGCTGCCAGGCACCGCCGGTTACTTTACAGCACCTTTGAGACACAATCAGGAGAAAAAGAAGCCAGGACTGGGCAGATAACTGAATGCCACCAAAGGAGAACATAAGGGAATTTAGGAAAAAAAAAAAAAAAAAAGAAAAGAAAAGAAAAAAGGAGGTTAATACATTTTATTGGCATGACAGCTTTTCAAATGCAAAAGCTTCACACATCTATCTAGCACCAAAAGTTTCACATACAGAACTAAAGCAGTCTAACATTTCAAGCCTCACAAAGGAACAGATTATTTTCTGTAAAACAGAGGACACATACTGTGCACGTGCATAACATTTTAAGGCAAGAAGCGTCTGCTTCTCTTTTCTTGGCGTAGGTAGGTAGGTCAAAGAAATGATTATTGTCAGTGAGTTTTTTCATTTCAGCAGAGCAGACATTAGAAGAATAATATCTGTCCCCTTAAGCCTAACAACAGAATGAAAAACTACTCTCTTTTCCCCTTCTTCACCCTCCCTCTGCTTTATGAAACGATGTGGTGGTAGACTTTCCGTGACATCTATCTCCTGCAAAGGTTTCTAGCCTTCAACTTGTCAAAACTCATGTGTCTTTATCTGATGCTAGAAAGCGAAAATAGCTTATAGACAGGTATTTCAAGGAGTAGCATTTGTAGTAATAAATTAAATCTTACAAAATCTAGTTTAACTGTGATTAAATAAAACTGAGATGTTCGTGAATACCTAATTTTTCCTTCACTGTGACAGCTGCATTTATTAAGAAAAAGCAGAGAAGCTAAAAGCGCTGTGCTCCCCTCTGCTTTAACTCTGTACAAAAAGGTTTAATTGGGATATATTTACAGCCTGTTACAAAAGTCAGTGTCTGCAGGAAAATTAAGCCATAGGCCTTAATTTTCTGTTATTTCCAGACATAAAAAATAGGGAATTTTAAAACTAGGGAGTTGAAGTTGTATGAAGTAGAAACGAAGTTAAACCTTCTGCTGAAGGTGAGCAGAGCACCAGTCTTCCTATTCCCCCAAGAAATAAGTATATAAATCTTTGATTTCATACAAATTACTTTAATACCAGAAGTCAGAAAACTCCTCATGAAAAAAAGAGACATTAAAGCAGAAGCAAATATGGCCAATCTACATCTGTCCATCAAACTTCAGAGCAAATATGACTTGGTGCTTCACAGACCACAATATTTGGACCTTGGGGTCTAATCCTGCTTCTGGAAAGGACAAAGACCAAAGAAGAACTGAGCTCAGTAGAGCAGGATCCATTGGCTAAAATCTGAACTTATGCAACATGCACAATAAGTGTCAAATATTATTTCCCGCAGAATTACAACAATCTGTACCATGAAGGAAATAATCTAGATAATTAAATGTGTAAGTTTAGATTATTTTTTAGTATTTATTCAAGGATCCTTCTTCCTCCATAGTGATAACCAAACAGCACAGAAAGTCCACACTGGGCAGTTATTTCAGAGCTGCTAGAAAAAAAGGGGAACCTGAGGCAAAGCAGAATATATGCTAATTCTTCTTCTTACGGAACAGGCAAGCAGTGAAACAGAACAGTAAAGAGTCTTTCTCACTGAGAACTTTGAAAAGTCATTTCTGAGTTTGCTTACATACTTTTTAAGTTTTTTATTCATTTTTACAAACACTGAGCTTCAGCTACCTTTAGTTTGTGGACAAATACTATTTTTGACTGGTTTTGTATCTCTGAACAGTTTTCCAGTTCAGCCCTTCTTTACATTAGGAGTGATATTCTTATGTGTGTGGGGGGTTATTTATAAATAATAAATAATAATTATAATATATATATGTTTATATGTGAGAGGACAGTCAGGGAAAGGGAATACATTGCAATCACAATCTCTTTGAAAGTAAGGGGTAATGAGTTTTATCTACAGACTTACACAGAGGCTGTAACTAGCTCTTTCCAATAC
>JAHREE010000380.1:118089-184617 GCA_033628505.1 Tringa tobata | reverse complement strand
CTTCTTACGGAACAGGCAAGCAGTGAAACAGAACAGTAAAGAGTCTTTCTCACTGAGAACTTTGAAAAGTCATTTCTGAGTTTGCTTACATACTTTTTAAGTTTTTTATTCATTTTTACAAACACTGAGCTTCAGCTACCTTTAGTTTGTGGACAAATACTATTTTTGACTGGTTTTGTATCTCTGAACAGTTTTCCAGTTCAGCCCTTCTTTACATTAGGAGTGACATTCTTATGTGTGTGTGGGGTTATTTATAAATAATAAATAATAATTATAATATATATATGTTTATATGTGAGAGGACAGTCAGGGAAAGGGAATACATTGCAATCACAATCTCTTTGAAAGTAAGGGGTGATGAGTTTTATCTACAGACTTACACAGAGGCTGTAACTAGCTCTTTCCAATACATCAGGTTTTTTCTGCATGCAGAAAAAACAGAGACTGGGACTGCTTTGGACAGAAAACACTAGAAATTTAAAGTAATGAGCAGTACGGAGGGCAAATAAGAATGCCCAGTTTTCCTTATAATAGAAAAGCATAAAGACGGTGAGTGAAACCAGAAGTTATTAAATTTAAAACTGATCCCTTTGAAGAACTTTTTAAAATCAAGTTCACAGAACTCACTGTCTTGAGAGGGAAAACAAAGAGACGGACATTATCTGTAATGGAGTTAGAATGTATTGTCATGAGAAATAGATGTCTTACACTTCAGAATATAAAATCATCATCCATCTCGAGCGAACCCATGGCTGCGTGAATCCCTGCTCCGAAGGGAGCACCGCCTGCTCCTCCGCAGCTTGTGGTGTCGGCACTTTCTGAAAGCAGCAGCATGAAGTGATGAAACCACCAAGATTACTCAAGTGGTTAAAGCGGACGCTTAAGTGCAGCGAGATGGGAGAGCCCTACAACCTGCAGGATCAATGTTTAAGATAAAAATGGACTATGTGGGCCAGCAGTGTGGTCTCACACCACCTATTCTTTGTTCCCACCTCAGGTACATTTTTATCAGAAGCCTTTCCAAGCTTCTTTGTTTAGAAGCCTAGAAATTGGCATTTTCTCGGAGCTGTCCCTGTATATTCTTAATGGCAGGATCTTGCATGTTGAAAGTCAGGTTGGAGGATTGCATTTCAAAAGCACTAGACAGCAAAGAGATGAAGGAGCATATTTGATTAAGGATGATCTCATCTACTTCAACTATATAAAAATCCACTGCTACAATCTTCAACTCTTTTTCCCTAGACAACATTATCCTGAAATACAAAAAGAGATCAAGAAAAATGGGCAGATTGGTGGGCTGAGTGAATGCACAAAGGCAGCTCTTGAAGAAGTCATTATTGGTTAACTCTACTTTTATCCCTGACATTCCCCATATATTCCCACATTAGCAACCACTAAAGGATGACAAGCAAAGAGAACCAGGAAAAGATGGAGGGCAGCATCTCTCTAATTTAAAAAGAGTAACGATGCCAAGTTTGTGCAAGAATTCACACTCTTCACACATTTTACTCCTGGGGAGAAAAGATCTTCTTCAGGTAATGCCCAGGGTTCTTGTAAATAATGTAAATGCTGTATGGGCATCTCTCTGTTGGTCAATAACTTGAAGGATTTGAAGGTTGCATTATGAAAAAAAAAAAAGGCAAACAGTTGAGAGATGATACTTAGGAACTAGTTCTGCAGGTAATAAAGAAATATTCTCTTCTACTGGAGACACACTGTAAGCACCAAAACAGGCGCATCACAGGGAAACATGTTCTTTCATTTAGCATTTGAGTACTGGACCTGTTGGAGATGGATGAGAGAACAGTCTCCTGGCTTTAGTGACCAGTTTTATAAGCACATCACACTTTCGGATTCTGCCACTGGTCTCAGGCTACCTCCTTCCCCCGGGCACAGGAAAACAGCTGGGAAACAACTAGTGCCGTTTCTTTGGTGTAGAAATTCGTGGGATTTCAAATAAGGCATGATTAGTTAAGTGAGGAGTATTTTCAACCCACACTGGCAGAACTGAGTATCTCAAGCAACAGAAGTGCCACCTACCCTCCACAACTGGATGTTATATTACTTTTTCCATCCAGTTTGATCATTAAGACTGCTCTGTATAAACAGGACATTTGCAGCTACATACAAGAAAATGGTACATTTCTAGTCAAAGAAGTAGATTTTTCCAAAAGTTACATCTAGGCAATAATTTCCTCTATCCAGAAGCGTAAAAGGATCATCTGATACTTCTGAAAAATCGTGGGTTACAGAGACCCTCAAAAACAACAGTCACAGCATTTGAAAGTGACATTTCAAAATACTGGTTCCTCTCTCATAAAAAGAGATGTAAGGCTGGAGTCATAAAGGATGAAAAATTAATATGTACTAACAATCAGTCATGAAGATCAGACCATCTTTTACATTACAAAACTGTGACTGCCAATTAAGGAAAACGTCTGATGTATTTTGTTCATCTGCTCTTCATTAAAGCTGATCAAACAAGACCATTAAAAGCTATGAAAATATTACATTTTAGGGAATTCCTGCTTAATTTTCAACACATTAACTGCTCAGATTTTATTTTTTCATGGTTTTAAGTAAGTAAAAATATCCTCTCGCCAAGTGACCTAACTCTGTCATGTGGGCAAACAAATAAGCAAGCTGTGCAGTGAATAAGGTCTGGTCTTCACATGTTTTAGTACTTGCTTGTTTACAAGGACACGCTACCCTCTGTCAAAGAGGGCATTTACTCCTGCAAACATTGCTCCAGTTGGTTGGACGGAGCTATCAATTTTCCTTTGAGGTGCAAGGGCCAGCATGAACGCCTGGTAGTGGCAAGGGTGCTTTAGAGTCACACAGCATCACAGCACTAGCAATACGCAAAATGAAAAACAAATCGGGCACGGTAAATTTAAAAAATTAAATTACTTCATTCTAAGCTTTGGAATACCAATAAAGCTGGCCATTATCACACTGAAAACTACAGAGAGCTTGAGAAAGCATTCAAGAGAGAAAGAAGATTAAACCACATGGTTATATGACATACTGAATTAATCTAGTCTCATCACAAATTACAAACCTACTATATGATAACTCTCCTTTTAAATTGGCTCACAGAGGTAAAATTTTCAGTAAGTAAGTTGATAATCCGCATTAAGAAGGAAAAAAACAAAATTGGGCCCTCCATTTTATCGTTTACATCATTCTTCCATAGCAAGAGTGTTTTATACTTCATTATGCCAACAGTAATATGTCTGTGTTAAAAAGGACAATAATTACTTTAGTGATGTGTTGTCTACCTACAGCAGCTGTCTTATCTATAAAGAATTAGTATTACTACAGTTACACTACTCAGCCATAGTCAGCGTTAATAGTGACAGCAACAGGACTGAAGTAGGACTATTGTTGAAAGAGACTTAGTACAAATCATGTAACTAGTCTTTTACTACATGGCAATTTGCAGAGATCACAGGCTAAGTGTGCTACTACCTATAGAACTTACCTGCTCCTGTAGATTACTGTGTAACTACATTTAGGAGATCCATATGCAATTACCATGCAGCCTGCACTGAAGTTTAGAACATACAAATAATTACAAATAATCACGAAAGGTGACCTCTGCCATGACACGATACTCACCATGGGGTTTTTTGTTATCTTGGCCTGTTTCACTTCCTTCTATTACAAACCCTGAGCTAGGTCCTGAGCTGGGCACACTGATTCAGTATTTCCAGCTGGCAGAGTTCCTCAATCTTGCCTGTAAATTTAAAGGTGATAGCCACCTCTGACACACTCATGTGAGAAGCATAAGGGAGACTTCACCTCCTTGTCCCCTGCTTGTATAAAACCTTTTTCTTTCACAAGGTGTTGCGTCTAGATGTACACATCATCTCTAGACGTTCAGTCATTTGGTCCAGAACTAAATGCACAGCAAAACTTAAGGTTTTTGCCATGATACAAAATGTTTGTGGACTGATTCCACATAATTGTTAGAGAACTGCAGGAAAGATTGCCTAGAGTTTGTGGAATCTACATCCTTAGAGATATTAAAAAATCATCTGGACATGGTCCTGGGCAATCTGCTCAAGCAGGGGTTTGGATGAGATGACCTCCAGAGATCCTGTCCAACCTCAGTCATTCCATAATTCTGCGAAAGATGAAGTTCTAGTTGCTTCTGGTTTTAAGTATGGAAAAATCAGCCACACAAGGAAATAAATAACCCCTGGATAACTGTCTCTGAACAACCAGTTCTCTGAAGCAACAGTAAAAATTATTCAACAGCTAATGCAGGATAAATGTTTTCAGTACTATTACAAAATTGCTCTTGGGTGCAGTTCCATTTAAGGTTTTGACTTCATCTACTCTAGTTTTCATACCCCTTCTGAAGTACTGTTGGAAAAGTTATTAACAGTGACTGTAACCACTTCCTTATATTAATGCAACAAAATTCTGAGAAGAAACTTCACTAAAAGAAATCTACTTCCTATAGATGTAGTCCGAGACACTTGTGGATCGTGTTTTCACAAAGCTATTGTGAAGATACAAAAGCAGACTACGGTAACCATTTCACAAACCAAAACCTCAGCATCAAATGTAGAAAAAAAAAAAGTCCTCTCTGATTACATTGATTACATGAGGTGAGTTAAATGTTGATTAAAATAATTTCACAAACATGTAACAGAATAACTACAAACGACTGTTCTTAGATCTGAAAGCACACACAGAAATGCAATACATGTGTCCAACATCTTACAAATTCAACAAGCAACTTGAAGCTCACCTGAGACTGCGAGATCGAGGCCTCAAGGCTGGAGAATGGCGCCCTTCCTCATCAGTGATGCTCTCAGTACTGAAATGCTTTGTCAGGAAATGAAGTTCATCTGCCGTGGGCTGAAAGGGCAGCTGGTGCAGCTTCTCCTGAGATGAGCATGATGACTGAGTACAGAAAAAAATACAGAAAAGAAATGCACTAAACGCATGCATAGGGGTCAGCTAATGAATGGAAGAGGAACGGATTCTGCCAGACATTGCACACTCCAGCGGAAAAGAAAGCTACTTATCAGACCAGGTGCCTCTCTTGATTGTTCTCATGAGGCTAAGCCAACCCTTACGTACAATGACAGAGCTGGTGAGATCAGGAAAACTTTGGGAGCAGGATTGGGAACCTCTGTATCCGATTCTGGAACCATTAAAGCAGGTAATTTACTATCATGCAGGTAATTTACTATCAGGAGACAGAAAGGAAGGTACATGAGTACCAGTGCTACTATGGAAAGGACAAGGAGGTTCCTGGAGTGGTGAGCAACTTTCTTTCCCTTTCCCTCATGCTCTCTCAGCTCAGGTGTTCCACTGGCATGCAGAATGCTATGGAGCTGTGTCGTCGTGAGAGTTTTTGCTGACTGTTGGCTCTCATTAGAAATTGCTATTGTCAATGGCCAAGATTTTATTTCTCCCTTTAGCCATCAGGCTTTTTCTCTAACCAAGTAGGCAATAATAAATGAAAATAGCTGACTTTGCAGAGTTGTAAGATTAAGAGTTTCTTGTTATAAACAGCTTATCTTTAAAAAAGTTGGTGCCTTTATATGACACACATCCTGTGATAATGATAGACATAAAACTGTTTTAATTCTTGAACCTCAAGAAACCTGAGATTAAAACAAATATTTGTGGGAATTGTTAATAACATCAAATGTCCGACGTTCTGGAGGAAAAAGCTGTAGGTCAACTAACGAATGCATTTTCTCTTGTGTGATTTTTTTTCAATGCCCCTTTCCATTTTACAAAAGTAAGAAAATAAAATAAAATTTGTAGGGACAAATTAAAAATCCTTTTTGAAAACAAAGAGGGGGGTGGGGAGCAGGGAAGAAGTGTTGAATCCAGAGTAGCACTGAGTAACACCAGTGGGCCTTATTAAAAACATCATCTAATCTTAGTTCCAAGACTCCTTATTGATCTGATGAAATTAATTATGTACACTGTTCCAGTGGAAAAAACTTATTTTTGCTGCAATGACCCTTACTACAACTGGAAATCACTGCACCCTAGTACCAGGATTATTGGTAGGAGGGAATTATACATGATATAACATATATGACCAAAGCTTTAACTCACCTAGAATGTTTTTCTAGACTTACAAGGCTCTTGATGGGTTTTGGAGAAGAAAGCTAAGAAGTATGACTGCTGAAAGCCAAATGCTGACAAGGCTTTTCACTGAGTCCTGCATGTTTGTAACATTGATAGCAAATAGAAAATACTCTGAAATCACCTAAACCAGGTACATCCAAACTTGTCAAGAAGGTTACAGCTACACCTGAACTGAATTAGAAACCAAAGAGATTGTTGCAGATGCTAGCATAGTCTTATCTAGAGAATTCTAGCCAAGACTGAGATGGAGATCTGAACATGAGAACTTATAAACCTAAAGATTATATTCTTTGATAAAAATAATTGGCTCCAGACCCAAGATCCACTCCCTCTGTGCTGCATAGAGGTATTTATAGAAAAGAACCCCCTTGAAAGCCACGGGACATGCACAAACTCCCCAAGCGTGGTTGAAACAGGAAACCACCACTTCCAATGTTTTCTTTCAGGCAGGTCTAAGTGCAGGGATCATGCTGGGAAGTCATCTCCAGCACAGCGTCCACACAGTGATGATTATCCAGATGGTGTATCAGCTTACATTGGTCTAATCCACGCTGAAGCCAAAACGGAGAGTCTGGGTATTTGATAGCCCCTTTGCCCACAGCTATTCTGCTGTGCACGCTGCTTGTGCCAAATACAGAGAAGACTCTCCCCCAGTAGTACAGAATTATGCAAGCCCTGTTTGACTTTCAGAGCTTTCTTTGATGTCTTTCTTTGTGTTTTACACAATACAAGGAGTGGGAAGAAGCACCTGCCTATGAAAAAACAGCAGCACTTTTCAAAGAAAAGGTACGTGTCTGTTGGCATCCCATTCATGATGAATAACATGAATCCTGCAATAGAGCAGGAAGAATTAAAGACACTGTCGTACAAACCTGCACTAGCAGGTACTCAAGTAATGGTATTGTATTTGAAACAAAATTAAACTACCACAATAAGAAAGGCTACCACAGACTTACCAGTAACTAGAGTTAGAGGGAAAAAAATAATCAAAACTGATAGTCTAGAAAAAGCATTAAAAGCTGTATGTCTCCCAACAACAAAATCACTGGGGAAGTAGTGCTAGTCAACTCATAGACGACTCAACAAAATCCTCCCTCTGCTTTCGCTCCTTAAAAGCAATCAGATCATGAAGTCTGTAATTCCAGAGAATAATTAAAGAAAGCCCTGAAGATAAAGACTGTGATGAGAAACGGACTTTTCTCTGTCAAGGGCTTCTCTGGTGGTCTTAAGGCGTACAACTTTTCAATGAAAAAGCATAAAAGCAAAGTGAAACCCTTCTGAAGTATTGATTTTTAAGTAATCACATCACTGTATTCAATATTTGCAGCAGACTAATACAAACATCCCCCTGGTGTCTTAATTACAAATGCAGAATTAGCCAACTCTTCTCCAGTCAAAAAAATCAAGCTAATACTATAGTAACTTATATATTAACTATGCATCTAGAAAATGAATAGCAGATTAGAAGTTTAAAAATAGCTGTATATTGGCCCATTCAACTGACTGCTCTATATTCATCTAACTTGAAAAAGGTCTTCTTTACAGGCTGCCCAGAGAGGTGGTGGAGTCTCCTTCATTGGAGACATTCAAAACCCACCTGGACAGGTTCCTGTGCAACCTGCTCTAGCTGGACCTGCTTTGGCAGGGGGGTTGGACTAGATGATCTCTAGAGGTTCTTCCCAACCCCATATCATTCTGTGATTCTGTGATTCTTCAGCTTTTTCAGTGTTGGTCTGATGATATATATCTGGTCTTCATGATTTTTATGTAAACAGTAAATGTGTATTTTTTAAAAGTGTTATCCCTCATTTGACACAAAAAATAAAGCAGAACCCACGGCTTTCCTCTGACCTTAGACTAGGTAAACGTCTTGGTGCATTCAGTTGGTTGGTTGGTAGAGCAGCTGATCTATGATCACAGAGATGCAGGTCAGCTCTAACTGTCACAGAGAAACTCAGGCCAGCAGAACACAGAACTGAAGCTCTTCCTCTTGATATTTCATTTCCTACTGATACACATACCGGAAAGAAGGTCTACCAAGTTCCTTCTATCTTGCTTGAAAAAGAAATGTAATCTTCTGGACTTATCAAACCAAATGGAAGCCCAAAATTCTGTTAAATTCGCATCCGCGGCATTAATTTGGACAAGCCCCTTGACTACTTCTTACTTCAGTTTTGAAGTCTATGCAAGAATAATACGCTTATCAACTTCAGAGGTGTAATTCAGATCCATTCAAATTAATTCTGATCTATGAAATACGATGATAATAGTCTTGTCATAGACAAGTATTAAGTAGGATTGGCTTAGAAATGTAATACTAAGTTTAATAGCTCCAAGAATTGCATCACTACTTACTAAACAGCCCATTTCAATGTCTTTCTGAGACTGTAACACTGAACCAGCAAAAGGACAAGAGATGAGAGACTCATTCATAAAAAAAAATGACTTGGAAATACAGATTTTTATTTAACTATTTCCTGCAGGAAGGTGTATTCAGTTCTACATATGACTATCCCTTCATGCTTCTCATTATATCACCTTGTTTTCTGTTGCTTACAATACTTACACCATTTGAACTGACGCTTTCTATGTGACATCTATCTCAGATTTGTTGGGTTGTGGGTTTTTTTGGGGGGGAAAAATGTCAATCAAAATGATCTAGCTATTTCTGGGAACATGACAAGAGACAAATATGCTTTCGTTCCCATGTCAGAAAGCTGTGAACTTTCCAAAAGTCACTTTCATGTCCCTATTTAAAAGCAAGCACTGATACTCCCAACAGAAATTCTTTTGTTGTTAGTTTTGCTTTCTCCATGGACATCTACCCAAAGGCTGGTCAAACTATAAACTTGTGAAAAATTGCTGATCACACCTGCAAGTAAGGAGAACTCACACACTGCAGACATTTGGTCTCCAAAGGTGTCATTTTCACAGGCATCTTGGAAGCTCTCAGTGACCACCAACGATCAAACTATTTGGATGTCATCCATACAGAAAGTAAGTGTACTTGCTCCACGCTCTCATAGCTTGCACCCAGAAAAGGACTTAGTCATGGCTTATGCCCATAAAGACTTAACCTAAGACTATAAAGGCAAAAGTAGAGCTCCTTTTTAACAGCTGCTCTCAGGTGCTTGGGTATATAATATTGCTTGGCAGCGAAACCAGGGGCATCTTTTTCATGTTGATAATGAAAACGCCTCCCACGTTTATTTCTGCTCCTGCCCATTTATCTCTACACACACAGACAGAAACTTCTCTACCAGGAGACTGAAATCAAGTCACTTGCCCTCTAAGGAGAAAACAAAAAAAATCAAAACCAACAAAAACCCAACTGTCTTGAAGGACAAAAGATAATACATTGTGGAAATTGCACAAAGTAGAGTCTGCGGGAATGTGTCTGAGCATATGAAGCTATAGAGATGAGATTAATGTTGCAAAATCAAATTTTAATCATATCTATTTATACTAAAAGGAAACTTTTGACCCCAATTTCTTTTCTTGCTATATAGACTGAAACACTCACCTCCCAAGAAACTGTGATGATAAATTTATATTTGAGAGGCACTAGAAAGTTTACGGACAAACCTAACAGGACAGTTCACAAGGAAATAATGATTCTGCATTCAGTGTAAAATTTGGATAGTGTGGAGTATTGAGCCCTAATTAATCATGTATTACAATTATTAGGAACATACTCTAAGTAGTACATATAAAACAAAATGAACAGTAGAAGTGTTATGGAAAGAGGCAGTGATATGTGACCACACAGCTGAAGACACCATAATACAGATACAAAAGTGTGTTACATTAAGTCTGTTCAGGCAGCCTTGACATTTCTAATTTTTCTATGCTTGGCTTTGCAAGGTTGTTATGTGTTATTAAACTGCAACATCTAGTTTGCAGAAGCTAAAGAATAAGATTCATTGTATGAAGTATCTGAGACTTATAAGGGTTAACACGGTGCTTTTACCTTACTGGTATTAATGATATATTAGCCTTTTGAAAGTACAGAACTCAGGCAAACTGCAGCCAGACTTTCTAATGACATACATAAGAACTGAAAAGCTTCATTAGGAGGTTCAAATTATCGGAGTTGAGGAACAGATGTGCATTATCAGTACTTCTTTCTGCTAGCCTGTTAGGAGAGGTTTTCATACTAAGAACTTGAAAGCAGACGAGAATTTCATTTCCCAGTTATAAAAAAGTGGAAAGCTGGCTAGTAATTATGCACTATCTCTTAGAGTCCTGCCACTCCTGACACATTGTGCCTCTCAACTCATCAGTCGAGCCAAGCGCTGCACTGGGGATTTCACCAATGCTAAAGGCAAAGTGCAAGATGATAGGAGCTGGGAAATGGAGGAAAAAGCAGCAGAACCGATAATTAAAATAATTTTTAAAATAATTAGTATTTTAAATAATGTTAGCAAAACAATGAAGAAAGATCAGATATTTTAGTAAAGACTCAGAAGCTGATTTGTTAGGGTGTGTTTGTACAAATTGAATTGCTTGAAAAAAATCTGTGCCACTTACTGAAACTGTTGAACTGGGAGTGTTTGTTCCATATCCAGATGAAGGAAGGGAGGCCAAGGACCAACGGCGCCCATCCGTTCTGGGGAAAAGAAGCAAGGGACATTACTGTCAGGGATACACTGTGGCTAATGCTTGGGGGAAATAAGCATTTTCCTCCCTCAAACCTCTTAATCTCACATTTTTACTAAAGTCTCAGGTTATTCAGGTAAATCAGGTATCCTACTTACAATGACCTTTGTGAAAAAGCAGCTAGGGTAAGTTTGAAAAGCAAAAGTGAGCATCCTTGGAAAAGGTAAAGTAAATGGGCATCAGATTTCTGTATTAGTAGATGCTTTATAAATATTACCAGTTGTGCAAAAATTGGATTTTCTAAAATAGACAAATGAAATCAGCTCTTTTCAAACTTCTCTGAAAAAGACAGTCACGCCCAAGATTAGTACTGATGCAGTTCCTTGTCTTCCAAATAAAGTTTCAAATTGAGGGGAAAAAAAATAAAATTAGATCAAATATCAATTGAAAGCAGACTTGTTGGTTTACCTAGTTTGAAGGCATTCTGCCTAGCACAGCTGGTGAATTAAATCCACAACAGCAGACCTGAGCAGAGCCGAGAGGTCTACTCAAAATACAGAGCAGATAGAAATCAGAAATTCTACCGAGGGTCTCTTTCTTCTCTAGTCAATATACTGTTAGTAGCTATTTACCTATTGTAGCCAAAGAAACATGACCTTCAGGGAAAATAGCCAAAACATCCTGGAGACACTGCAGAAAAGGTCTTGCTTTACCAATGTCAAAACTGAGGAACTGATTAACTATACAACTGCTTTGAGAAGAATCAGTATTGCCCTCCTTGAAACCTTCCTCCCCCTCAAAACCTGCCCGGGTGAGGATGGAAACGAAACTACATTTGGCTCAGTCTCATTGCTTTTTCTGCCTCTGATTTCATTTTGGTCTCATAAGCATTTGGTGTCCTATACCATGTCTTGTTGCATGTTGGGAAGGATGTTAAAGAAGTCTCTTCCTCACATCAGTCTCCACTTGTTTGTTTGTTTTATTACAGCAGGTTATCAGTAACTGATCATAAAGTGAAGCTGGATTAGAAGAGTTCACCGTTCTAACTCACTTTGGAAAGATTTTGGGTTTTTTTGGGTACACATACATTAATGCAAGTGCATTATAAAATCAGATGTTTGGTACAGGTCTGAAATAGTTCTTAGTGCTTATAAAAAAACTCAGCTGCTATCATCTTCACAGTAACATTTATCATCTTCCTAGCCACACCCACGAAGCCTCATCTTCAGAAAAAAAGTTCAGTGCACATCCAGACACAAATGCCTGTTTATATTTTTCCCAGATGTAGTACCTTTTATTTTCAGGCACCAATACACATCATTGTCTTTGCCACCTATCTTAGAACAAGAGGGAAATAAACCCACTGTTCTGCATCACTGAAAGAATATTATGTCAAGGGAGGTTTCTGAGAAGACTCATGCTTCATGCATTAAAAAAAAAAAAAAAAAATCAAGCTGTAATGCAGATTTCTATTGCATGCATATGTTACAACTAAACCCCATTTAGCCACAGGTGATGTTTTCTTTGGCAAGACAATTACATGTAAAAGAACAATCTCAAAAAAATGCCAAGAGAAATCAAATTCCTTTCCTAGCCCTGAAAAACAACACGTCAGCATTATAAAGGCGCTGCATGATGTGGTCAGTGACTGAACACCAAACTTCAATGACCTCCATTCAGCCTCTTGTAACATCCAGGGGTACTGGGGAAATATTTAGGTCAATGCTTCAATCTCAGTTTGGACCTTCAGTCCAAAAGCAAGACGGTATGTCCCTGAGTTCTCAAAAAGTAGTCAGGAATACACAGCTCACTCTTTTTTTTTCAAAAAGAAAGCCTAATCCTTTTTTTACTGAGTTGCCTAAATTGTGTATTTCAATTACTTCAGAATTTTCACTTTGACAAAGTTAACCAAAAAAGGTTCTCTCAATTAGAAGATGCCAGGACACCTCTTCATGCTTGGGCTATTTTCTGCTGATGCAATCTAGGCAAGCAATGTGCTAGGCAGCCAGGACAATGCAGATCAGCTCTAATCTAGCAGAAAGAAGTGGGACAAGAGTAGAAATCTTCCAAATAAAAAGCAATGGGAAAAAGACTTTAAAAGAAAATTCCTCCTTCATTATGCAAAACTTTCCGAAGTTATTTCAGTGTTTTGTTAATAAACATATTTTTTAGAGACAACTTATACAATATTGCTTCAAGAAAAGATACTTAGAAAGAAAATTTTAGGGCTTTCATTTTATTTATTATAGAACATTTGCTAGCACAATAAAAACATGTAAACAGCAGATTTTGCCTTTAAAATGACATTTTAATTAGTTAATTATGGAGGTATTTTTATGGCAGCTAAATGCTGTTCGGTGATAGTAGATCAATTTCAAAGCAAGAAGGTGCTAGAACAACAGTGCATCTTCTCCAGACCTCTCCCTGTTTATCATCTTAAGTCAAAACGCAAAGATTTCCTGTTTTGTTTATGAAAGAATAGAAGCTGAATGCCTAAATGGGGTTATTGCAGCAGGAACTTGTTAGGGACACAGGCTCAGCTGCACAGAAGCACAGTTTATACACATACACAGACAACAGCAACACAACACACATTACCTGTCTGCTCTGTGTCCGTGGCTGTATGGAAGAAATTGTACAGCGATAATGAGAGAGGGAGAAGTAAAAGACACACAAGTAATTTCTGAAAAAAAACCCTCATCTTCTGTTATTGGTGTTCCACTAAGATTGGTTTTAGTGAATATGGACAGAATTAACCACACATTTCCATATTCAAACTGGAGGATTCCTGAACGTGCTAACTTTGTGGCTATGGCACAATCATTGAAAGGGTGTCAAGAAAGGGATTTATGATTAATCACTAGTCAAACTAAGGACAGTCTTGCAGTATATTTTAGTGAAACTGACTTTAAAATAAACTGAGTTTTGCAAATACGTTTCCTACTCCGTCCCAAGAATCAGCTCATCACAGGGCTATAATGAAAGAATGGAAATCACAAATCATGGCCAAACAGGATAACAAATGAAGAACTTACACCAAATATAAAAGGCAGGAAAATCAGCAACAAATAATTTCTGTGATGGTAACAGGAGGAAATAAGGTAAGAACCATCTCTTAAGACCCACGGAACACCCATGAAAAGGGTACAGTGAAATACCCATGTCTCTGCAGTAACAGAGCACCACACTTGCAATTACTTAATACCATCATACAGAAGTTATTCTGATACCACTATGTGATAATATAATAAACACATACCGGTACTGCTGGCATAGTTATTCAGGGTGTAATGCAAGCAGAAAATAGAAACAAGTTTCTAAAACAAGCTGTGCTTAAGTGTTCTTTTCAATGACAGAGAAAGTGGAGAGCAACACGCATACTGTAAAATGAACCACAGTATTCAATAGGACAGATTCAACCTTTATTCACCTATTTCTTTAGAAATTAGATTAAAAGAGTGGAAAGGTATGAAAGGGCACTCTTTAGAGTTTTATTATTAAAACATTTATTTGCTGCTTAAAATTGTAGAAAGCAATGGTACTGAAACATCAAGTTGAAACATGATGTTGAAAAATTATTTTGTTTCGAAAATAGTTTCAGCAGCAATTTTCCTCCTGTGTTCCAGGGTGCAGAACTCCAGATACTAAAAAAACTGGTAAAAACTCAGTTGACATTAACAGAACGTATTGAATACACCCATATCAGGCTCAGATACCTCTGCAAAAATAAAGGTCGATGCTGTGAGTCCATTTGATTGTTTTACCAACAGGTAAAAATACTAATTTTTCCTTCTGAGGCAACAGTAAAATTCATATCCAGTCTGTTGCATTTCACACACTATTATAAAGTTTTTTCTTACGTAAGACCTGAAAACCAAAGTCTGCTTCAAACAGTATTCAAGGGCATGAAGTCTTCTAGCAAATCACCTCAATGGAGAAACACTCCAGGATTTTCCTGCCATTCAGATAAAGGGTGTTCCTTTGTTTCATCAAATCCTAACCCTTTATTCTTCTTTGAAGTTTTGAGACCCATCCTTTCTCTAACTAGTCCTCAAGCTAAATCTGTCGTTCTCAGAAAACTTACTTCCTCTCCGGATGATCACACATTCTCAGATCATTTTAACACAGACAGGGTTTTTTTTTTTCAGCTGAGGCAGACTTCACCAAATCCAACGTATCACATCTTCCCCACACTTGAATCTAATAATCAGTATACCTGAACCCAGTATACTGAATAATTCAGTATACCTGAAACCTGCTTGGGATCTCTTTTTTCCTCATTCTTTATTTCTCCACAAAATTTAACTTTCTGTATCATTATCCATTTCTGCCTACCTGCTGGGATACGATATTCAATACATCATTTGTCTGCTTCTCCCAGCAGTCTTTATTCTTTCTATCCTGTTCCTTGCACTAAATTCATCACTATAGTACCAAGATTTCTTTCCCTCAGATTGATATAGGGCACGACTAGCATCTGTCATGCATCACCATTCACTGCAGGACAGATGATAGCTTCACATTTGGGTCTCTCATTGCTGCTCCTTCTTCTAGAAGTTCTTGTAGACCTGCAATTTCAATTATCAGCTATTTCCCTCATTAGGTCACTAATGTAGTCTTGACATGAACGCCCAAGACAGTAAAGAAAACTAAGAAGTGGCAACCAGTCAGAAGGCAGAGAATGAACGCACACACAGTTGTGCACACCTAATTTTAGGTATGTCTTTGTGCCGACATAGCAAAGAAAACCAGTACACTCAGAATACACCTCAGTTATTCAGTGAGAAGAGCAACTACAACTACAGTAAGATACAATTATCTTAATCATAACTGGGTTTAATGTCATTATGACTGAATTATTTGTTGTATCATATGCCCTACATGTCATACTTCTGCGAGAACACTGCCTACTCTAGGTAGTATTGACTACTAAATTTACTTTACCTGCTAGGCATGAAAACCACCTAATACTTTCTGAGTGCTGCCAAAATGTAAACAAACAAAGAATAAAATAAAATAAAATTGGAAACATCAGAGAAAGTAAAACACAATGAAAAAACTTCTAACCCACAGGCCATTTCCAAATAAAAGTATATAGATTATTTGCTTGCCAGTTCAAAGAACACAGATCCTGCCTTACCTTCGGGCAGGAACAAAGGAAAAATGAGCAGGTGCATTTGGAGAGAAGTTTCTGGGACTGTCCAAAGGGCTGCTACCTGTTTGAGAAAGAAAAAGAAAAAAAACACCACTCAAAAACATTTCATTCACATTTGCAACAAGTGGAGTAAGTTTTCACTGTGCAGGAAGATTTTCAACTGCAAGTTGTAGTCACAAATAATTGAAAATATGGAGCTTTGAGTCTTTGATCATTTCAGCATTAGTTTGCTAAAGAAATGTTCTGATATGGATGCATCAGTATTTTTCCTCCTTTTAAAAATATTTATGATGTACATTTTCTTTCTTACTTTCAGAATAGTAATCTATCACACATAGACAATACAGTCTCTTAATATTTTGCAATAAACAAGCTGCTCCCAGTATTTCTCAATGAAAAACCTGAGTTAGAAATTACACTGATGTCAGTTTCAGGAATAGCAAGGAAGTATTTCTTCACAATGTACAACAAGGATGGATGCAAAATTCATTGAGGAAAAAAGAAAGACATAGCAAAAGAACTGCACATGACAATAAAAGGACTATACACATGTAAGATGATCAGGCTATAATGTCTCAGCATTCACCCTAACTACCACTTTTCTGAAATAATACTTCTAATATGAAAATGAAAGTTCCAGGGAATTTATACAGCGAGGGAAAAATGACACTTAATTTTCACTTGGCACAAGAATACTTTCTCTGGGCTTTGTAATATGATGTGTAAGCATATGGTTGGTAAGTGGTATATTGCAATGTATTTTATTTCAAAGTAAAAAGCAACCATTTCATAGAAAGCCCTCCTGAAAGCCAAAATCATTTACAGACTAACTGCAGCAACCTTTGAAAGTTATGGATGAATTAGAAGCTTCGTGTCAGCGAGTGTGCTTTCTGTCAGCCATATTCTTAAGTGGTTTGCTCTTTCAGATCTTTAGTATAAGCACAAAAGAGAAACTATACATAGTAAACATATGCCAACAGCAATTTCTTTGTGCACAGACAATAAAATAACATTAAAATAAGAACAGGAAAACTAAATAGATACTGGACAAGAAATACACTGCAAGGCACATAACTGTGGTCATCAGAAATGTTTTCAAATTTAGATCCCATATAAAATGGATTTATTTTAAAAGTCACGTTGAAAAAGTCAAAGATCAATGATGAGTCATCTGCAGGACTTATCCCTGTTTTGGGAGAAGTACTGGGCGCCCAGCCCGCCCCCCAAGCCAGCACTGCTTGTGAGGTTATGGTCCCATCCAGTACTCTACTGAAGCTTATAATGAAGTTGCATTAATTTCAACCCAAGTTATTCATACACCTTAACCGTTACGCTGAGTGGAAACGGAATACAAGCACCGTGCTCAGTTGAAGGTAACACTCACTCACACAAACGGCTACACAAATGGCTCACAATAAATCTGCAGTAGCCTTTCTCCACGACTCCTTGTGAGCAAGGTGTGTGTGGACCTGGCCACGTGCCCGGGCAGGTAGGGAGGAGGAGAGGGAACAAGCTGATGGTGCCCGGGGTCTGAGGATGGGCATGGCACAGCACAGGCCAGCAAAGTCCACCTGGTTTACAAGTCCACAAGGGGAGGGAAATAGCAGCTGGTCGAGATTAAAGCAGCCTCAGGCCCATCTAACATGTGTCACGGGGTGATGAGGGAACTGGAAAGGTAAGTGATTTCCAGACCCCTCCACAATCTGCTTCATCAGGAGCAAACTAAATTAAAAACAAAGGGTTTGGGTAACAGGTTTGTTTTCCTTTGGCTTGGTTTTCTTTTCTATTGTTAGTTAAGAACTAACAACAGGCTCACAGTGTGATACAACACAATGCAAGTCTTCACCCAAAACTGGACACCAATCAACCCATTCCCAGTATATCCCAAATGGGAACGGGAGAGAGTGATCAGAAAACAGTAACTAGATGATTTTGGGGGCTTCGTTTATTAAGCTTGTACTCATTTTAATTCTTGTGGTCACAGTGGGAAAACAGAGACATTACGCTGCTTTTGAAGTAGGAGCAGAGTGAGTGGTGTGACAGTCTAGGTGGCACTGCAAGCTTCCAAGAACGATGGAAGAAGGCTATGACAGCCACAAAGTGAACAACTCAATGGTGCATAAACATGCATGTCCTGGTAGCAGCACATGGCTAGGGCTGGGGTCACCATTTACTTGCCAGCAGAAAGCTGAAGGAGTATTTTAGGTGAGGAGGAAATACAGCAGCAGTGAAGCCTCTCCATGGTTATGTAGATGATAGAATCATCGCATGGTTAGAGTTGGAAGAGACCTTAAAGGTCATCGATTTCCAATCCCCTGCCATGGGCACGGACACCTCCACCAGACCAGGTTGCTCAAAGCCCCATCCAGCCTGGTCTTGACTAACAAAGGAAGGAAGGCTGCCCATTTAGGTGTGAACCTCGGTCTTTGCCTTCCCATTTTTCAAGCTTTACTGCCAAAGAGCCCTACTGTGTCAGGATGAGCTTTTTGAACAAAAAAGCCCATTGCCCGATGCTGTTATAAACAAGCAAAGAACTGTCATTGCCATTTTATATCTTCATCAATCTTTTGTAAACTTCCTGGATTATGATCAAAATACAATTTTGGAATAACTGAGAAAATAAGTTAATGACAGTTTTTAAATTTTGAAATTAAGTATGTGGGTGTTTGAACTCTTGTGAGCCTGCACAATCTGATACAGAGTCACTACTAATTTTTAAGCAAGTACTTTTTCAGATTTATATGGCATATTTCCTTCTAGACACCGGAATTTTAATTAGATCCCCTGTGAGTTGCTTCTAGTTTTAAAATGAAAAGCAATTAGTTTTTCTATTCAATTCAAGTCTGGGTGAAGTTTTTAAAACAACAACAGGGAGAAGGGGAATTACTACTTTTCCTAAAATTTCCCCTTACTGCTGCTTCTGCTCTAGTTGAAGGAATTTTAATAAGAGAAGCCTCAGTACAATGCTCTCATTCACCAAGGCTGATCGAAACCCTATTTATTGTGTTAGCAAAGGTAAATTCCCCTGTTGTTCGAGGGGTATAGTTGGCTACTACTGAACCTGAAATGACTGTCTCAAGGGAGGCTGTTACACAGAATGATTACTCATTAGGTAAATCAACACAGTTACATGGGCGCTAATAATTCAGGCCTGAACCTTTACATTTTCCGGACACAGGAAGAAGGATGCAGCCAAAGCATTTGTACATCCACTATCCTTGAAGTACAAAACTGGACCTTACGGGCAAAAGACAGGCGCAAGTCCCAGCTACCATCTATAGACATAACAGTCATCAGAGTCCAAAACCTCACACTAGAACCACTTTGTAAAACCTGCTTCTGAGATTTGTAAAAATAAATAAATACAAAAGACAAAATTGTTGTGGTCTTCTACATAGGATATACTAACATTATTTGCTGAATATTAACATAAGCAGGTAAGGATTTTATTGCATACTACAGAATAAGCTGCCTTCCAGCACACACAAATCTTAAAATGACCAAAAAAGCTTGAGCACACCATCTCATATATAGTTCTCATATCAACCGAGGATCACACATGTGAAATGTTGATGGACTGCACATTTGATAACCAGGGCAGGATGTAGAGCAGTATGTTACATCCTCTGCCCACTCTAAAAATAATAAATAAATAGAGGCCTTAGTAATAGCCATTTTTCTGTCAGAGGGTGGAACTGAACTTGCAGCGAAATTGCAGAATAATTTAATTTATTACCGCAGCGCTGCCTGCGAGCAGCTCCTTCCACGTGCCATTACAGATGGGAGCAGGACAAAGGTCCCAGCAGTGACAAGTGTCTCCACTGGAAGCCAGCGAACAACCTGGCTACTGTACAGCTGTGGAAAGCAAATTTTAAAATAGCCTGAACTTCAGTCATCCAGCTGCAAGAACCTATCTCTTTCCTACTGAACTATAAAGGTGATGGTTTTGCTTTTTTGATTGGTTTTAAGCTTTTCACTTTAAAATATAACCTAATGGTAACTTGGTAATCAACCTCATGATGGGTACTCTGTAACAGGTGTACTGTGCACACCTTCTGTGCAATTTTCAGATTTAAAAAAAAAAACAGATTCAAATACAAGAAAAAATGTAGGGAACGTACTTGTATACCTTTTTTCCCCTCAGATTTTGAAAGAAAAATAATTTAGAATAAAAAGAGGATTTTCAAACCTGTACTCCTAAAACTGATCACTTCAATCCAAGTCTGGGTGACCAGACAAGCAGAGTGACTTTCCCATTAAGTTAACCAGCTGTAGTTCTTTACACTAAGGTCCCAGCTCATTTTGGAAAACGTTATTTCATACAGTTTGAAAACTGAATTAGCACACTTCAAACCCATTAAGCGTTCTTGAATCAGAAGCAATTTCATGGCAGAGTTTGGATCTACTTCCATCTCAAATGTTGAGATCTTTTAAGTACTACTTTCCCTCTAAATTTTCTAGGATAGGAAATTGCCTGGCATCTTATCTGGATGCTGTTTCAGGTAGTAAGTCTATCTGTCTGGATCAGTGCTCATTAGGAGGCAGGTTTGCCCAATGGACAGTCAACTGAACTATATCACACCCACCGACTTTTACCTGAAGAATAGCTCCTGAGGCTAGTGCTATACAGGACTCGAAATTTAGAGTGCTTTCTGAACAGAAACATTTTAGAAAGCCTCCCTGATTTCGCTGTATGCTTGCTTTGATTCATAAGAGAGGTTCAGAAGGGCAGTAAGAAAAGCATGTTCAAGACAAAAGAGGCCAGGGAGAGGCTCCAGCATTTCTTGGTAACTTATCAGTGTATGTGCCTGAACAAACAGATTGATAGATTCTGTTCAAATACTAAACAAATATCACAGCCTGTTTTCAAATTCACATCTCATGTATGATATTTCTTGAGAAAATATTTGTGACTCTACTCTAAATTTCATCTACTTTTGTCTCTTGAATAAATTATTTTTCCCAGCGAAGACTCCTAAATATAGTACTGGTAGAGAACTCAAATTACAAGTAATTTATCTTCCTGTGCTCTACTGGCTATTCTTGGAGGTCACAAAGGACATCATAGAATCATATGGGGTTGGAAGGGATCTCTGGAGATCATCTAGTCCAACCCCCCCGCCAGAGCAGGTCCACCTAGAGCAGGTTGCACAGGAATTTCCAGGCAGGTTTTTATGTCTCCAAAGAAGGAGACTCCACCACCTCTCTGGGCAGCTTGTTCCAGTGCTCTACCACTCTCACAGTAAAGAAGTTCCTCCTCATGTTTAGGTGGAACTTCTTATACTCAAGATTGTGTCCATTTCCTCTTGTCCTGTCCCTGGGCACCACTGAAAAAAGACCAGCCCCGTCCTCCTGGCACCCTCCTTTTAAGTATTTGTAAGCGTTGATCAGATCAGTCTTCTCTTCTCAAGACTAAAAATACCCAAGTCCCTCAGCTTCTCCTTGTAGGAGAGATGCTCCAGGCCCTTAATCATCTTTGTGGTCCTTTTCTGCACCCTCTCCTTCTTGAACTGGGGGGTCCAAAACTGGACACAGTATTCCAGATGGGGTCTCACCAGGACAGAGTAGAGGGGCAGGATAACCTCCCTCAACCTTTTATTTAGTAGCTTTAAATCCCATACGCAACATCAGAAGAAAAAATGGAAATATTCGACAATTACTGCTGAAGAAAGATGGCATATCACTGATCAGTTACTCTAGTTTCTAGAAGACAGTTGCATACTTCTAATAAAAGATAAGCTTGTAAAGCCTGAGTCAGTATCAAAATCACTAAGAGCAATTTTTCATTTTTAAAATAGAGGAGAAAAGCAAATAAAAAGAAAATGTTTCTATTGTGAATGTTTCTGCATTTGTTTTCAGAGCAATGATCAAATCACCATCTTGTTCCAATCTGCCAAGCACAGGCACTTCTTCCATATTCTCAGGAGCATCTATCACTTTAGTTAAAGGCTTGTACAGCTAATTTAGAATTTGGTAAATACAACAAATATCAGCTCTAAGAACAATGTAAAGAGCACAATGCAACTAAGTGGAGAATCTCTACCTGGAAGAAAGCCATGTTGAAACAAAATTTTACAGCTGTCACTACCAAAATCATACACAACAGAACCAAGGGAGTTTGAAGTGAAAGGGAATTGCCCTGTGCATATTTTTGGCCCTGTCTTTTATCTGACATGCTGAGGCAAAATTAAAATGTTTTTAATATGCTACTTTTAAGATTTTGTTAACATTTTAATTTGAAAATTATGGGCCATTTTAATAAAACAATCTCATTAAAAACTTCCCGGCCTTCTATGACCGGGCTTTATAGCATCACAAGCAAGTATGATGAAGCTTTAAGGAAACTTAGAGTGGTTAAGGATTTCATGGGCATCCCTGAACAATAAGTTTGGTCTTCTTTCTCCTTTCAACAGGCTGGATATCACCTTGTGAGATGCAATGCTCTGCAAACAGAAGCAGATGTCTCCTTATAGCTGAGCTACTATCAATTTGCTGTTCTTTCTCAGCATTTCCTTAGCTTCAGTCTCCAGAAAGTATTTACAGAACATACTGCCATGTAGGAGGAGAAAAGTCTGATTATAATGAAAACAACCGTTACTTGTCTTACATGCAACATTGATGTGCTTCCAGACAGGCTCCACTGTGGATGATGCACCATAAATGTTCAGGCTGTTTCATGCTACTGACTGGTCCCCATTAGGGCATACCTGAAGCCCAACCTTCTTCCCTGGCATTTTGAAATATCGAAAACAATGCAGTCACACATCACCTACCTCCCTCAGCAATAAAAAACATCAAGGGAACATGCTGTTCAGGCAAGCTGTTGAATCTGCATGCGTGACCCTTCTGAAAATCTGTAGTTACTGTAGGCTGAACAATCATTCTTTCTTTTTCTACAGAAAGAACATCTCCACGCACTTCACCTCAATGACTAACAAGCAGTTGCCCATTTGCTCTGAAATGAGCATTTCCCAGTTGCTGCCATGGTAAAACTGGCAGTAATTTAAAAAAAAGAAAAGAATCCTAGAGATCTGGAGAGACCATAAGATGGCACACTGCACAGCTGATGGGCTGCCGGAGGCACAGAGAAACAAGCAGGATGTTTCTTCTCATGAGAACTGCAGTTAAACCACTGGCACAAATTAACCATGCTAGGAGACCCAAAACAGGATATTTACTTAAATGTATTTGTTTTATTTTACTTTGTTGTCCATCTCAGGTTCTTTTGCAGCATGTAAGAGGATTGAATTCCCCAGAAAGAGTGTAGAATAGATATGGTAGTGAATTAGAAAGTGCAGAACACATCAGGACATAAAACATTTTGATACTATAAAGACCCTCTTACAAGTTAGAAAAGGTGAAAAACTATAGTCAGATTAAGTTTCAAAGAGCATATTTTAATGCAGAGCATCAATATGTTCAAACTCACTACAATGAACACTGACATTTTCCCTAACGATTCCCAGACAAAGCAATCCTAGGGAGTTACCTGCGTGTCCATGAAGAGGGGAATGTGGTCGTGGGAGAGTTGGAGATGTGCTGGATGTTACAATCAAACTCTTTCTGTTGCTTGTCCGACAGCTGAAAGAAGGAAAGATAAACGATAAGGCATGGTCAGATGAACAAAAGCACCTGAAGGCAGGTCCTGCAGAACGTCTTTCAGCTGAGGAGGAATCTCTCAGTACTTAGGTCAGTATTTCCTCAGGCTCTCAGCCTCGGTAGTGACCCTGCAAAGAAGCAAACATAAGGGGCCGAAAGGTTCTTAGTCAGCAACAAATGTTTTAATACGCTAGAAGCAATATAAAAACTGTATCTCATGCTGCACAGGCCACTACAGACAGGTAACAACATACTCCTGATTCACAAAGTATGTGTAACCCGTGCTTCACAAATTACACAAAAGGCAGAAAACTGTAAAACACCCCAGAACGCTGCAGGTACTCTTACCAATATCCAACCTAGCAAATAAATCTGTTACAAATAATGGCTATTAATGTAAGAACCCAGAGTATATTCCTTAGGGCAGAGTTAAAACACGAAGCAAAGTGTTAGCACAATTCAGCAGATGAACAGGATTACCAAAAAAACCTGAGATGCAAGAATCTTTGCGAACACGTGTGGCAACACCCATAAAAAACTCTGCAAAGCAATTTTCAGACAAGCCTTTGCTGAAACAGCTCCACTCACTGCCACAGCTTTGTTCCAGCAAACAAAAAAGTGACATTTATGCATGAGGCAGTTCAGGATTATTTTTCTCCCCTCCCGAGTTTCAGAACTTAGTCAAATGAAGAGAACGATGTGTTCCTCCATTTGCTCCCCAGGCTGTGATTCCTGGTAGCAAACATTTAGCTCTAAAGATGATAAAAGTAATTGTAATGGGCAGGGGAAACATTTTTAAATCATGGGAGCTGTGACCAAGAGCAACTAGATGTTGAAACCTCTTTCTGATCACCACTTTTCCTGTTGTTTAAACAGAATCAAGAGTCCAAGTTCCCAGAAAAATCTCACAACCCATGAAGTATTAAAGCTACATAACATTTATCCATTGTACCTCTAACTTGCTTTCTAGATGGCAGAAGCATTTCTGCTTACTTCAGCAGTTCTCAAAACAGGTCACTAAGACCATATTGCTCTTGATAGGGACGGGGAGATTAGACAAGAGCAGGGAAGGCTGAGCAGAGGCTGAACGAGGGGGTCGCTGGCCCAGCTCTGGAGGTTCCCCGTGAAGCTCCACGTTGGGTTATCACAAGCCCACGCAAAGCCTCTTCGCTTCCAGAGCTCCAAAGGCTGACGTCTGCCCCCGTCCTTCCCACACCGCCAGATCTTCTGGAGCTGCCCAACAATAAACAAGCTCGGACTGCCAACAACTACACTCCAATGCAAAACTCTTTTGCTGCCACAGGATACGGTGCATCTGACTATTATTATTTGTAAGCTTTTTTTTTTTATTGCTGTTCTATAGGAAACTAGAGAACTCAATGCAGAATAAAAATACAACTGCACTGCCAACCATAATAAACAGTAATAAAGTCGAAGTACCATTAACTGCTATTCAGGCTCTTTAGTGTACTTAAAGCATTCCTCAAAATTATCCAACTGATTCCATACAATCTCCATTTACATTCATGTATTATTCAACAACAGTCCATCCAAAAACTGATTGCCATTGTGTGCATCGTATGGAAAAACTAACAGCCTGATTTTAAGAAGCTCAAAATCTCAGTTCATGGGTTTTTTAATGTTTTCAGTCACTCTAGTCCAGTAATGGTAGAAAAAAACCCAGAATACTCAGTTCTGATGTTAATACCAGATAAACATTGTGTTTATATTACTAGAAAATCATTCTCACAACACAGAAGTCCCAAGTATTCTAATATAATATAAATTACTATGCAAGAAAAAAAAAATCCTGGCTATGTTAATACAAATTAGAACATAAGAATTTAAGATCTTGCTTAGTATTATATGTTAGCATAATGAGAAGAGAGAGCTCCATCCTCTATGGTCATATCCCTTTGCTAAAAAGAGTTCCTAAAATACACTTTACCACAGCGAAGTCTGGAGCTGGCTATGGAAACTTCATATATTTAAATCACAGCATAACGAGGAACATGAACTGTCCCAAACTCAGAGCTTTTTAACTGCTTGCCTGCATTTGCCAAATTGAACCGAGTTTCATAAGTCCATTTTCTCTGCTGTAGTTGCAAAGATAAGGCACCAAAAGAGAAAGGGTTAAGTGCAAGCACAGCTGAGACCCATTAAAATAGGTCAGGTTTACACAAACGTACCCAGGGGAAGGAATGGCTTGGAGTGAAAGCCTAGCCTCAAGTTAGGAATAAAAAAAATTATTCTCTTTACACCCCCAACGTTGGATAACTTTCAGTTCCCCTGGATCTCTCTAACCTGGGAAAGGGGAACATCACTTTGGCCCATTTAGCCTTTTCTACGAACCATGTGTGTTGGCAGTAAGACAAAGCTTAAACACAGAACCTAAAACCAGAATTTCTATTTTCTTGAGTCTATGTTATACGATGAGAAAAATACACAAACAAATACAATCATACTCTCTGCTGGTTGAAGAGAGCTCTCTGGGTACAGACACAAAACTTTAAACAGATCTTGGAATCCCAGAGAAAACTACAGAACAAGAGTAAGCCCTGCTGGTTATAAAAATACAAAAAAAGGGGGAAGGGAGGAGGTAACATGAAGACTTCAGTTGGGCAACCTCCCCCAAGAAGTTACTACAATAGCGTTTGAGTATGTCCTAAAGAAGAACAGCTAAATATGAAAGAAGCAAAGCTGGCTTTAACCAGGGCTTCGTGCCAAAGAAATTCAAACTAGTCAATTTAAGTGTTGGCAGAAACAGTTCAAATGAAGAAAAAATGATTTCTTGGAAGACACACTTCAGCCAAACAGGCGGTACTGGGCTCAATACTGAGCTACAAGGCCAATGATAATGAGGAGATTATATTATTAATCCTTTAAATTGCATTAATTAATGTTTATTACTGTTCACAAATTCTCCAAACAACACTATATGTTTCCTTGCCCTAAAAATAATTCAATCTACATAAGAAAAGAGGCGAACAAGGAGAAATTGGAAAGAGAAAAGGCTACCTATATATCTCTGAGTATTTTAACTAGAAAAAAAATAAAGTTCTTAACCAGTCCAGAGAGATTCCAAGCATTATTATTTGTTTATAAGCCAAAGTTTTGCTATTTTCATTAAGTGCAAGGTGAGCCTGACCCTGACCCTCCTTTTCCTCTCACAATTTGTTATGGGTCTCGTTAACCCTTTTCTTCTCAGATCCCACTTCATCATTTCAAAGAACAACAACCCCCCTCCAGGTCCTCCAGTTTAGGCAATATATGATCTTAACAGTGCAGAGTTTCCCTGCGCCCCCGGAGTTGTAGGGTCAAGCTCCAGCCATCGGAATGCTTTGGAGGGCTGTCAACATGAAGACAGCCCTGCTGCCACCCTTGCCCCCAAGTCTAGAAATCTGTGAGAGGACGAGAGCAGCTTGATTTAATTCTGAACACACACAGCAAAACGGATAGCGTACATCCAAATATTTGAAACAATGCCTTTGCCATCACTACGGAAATTGTGCTTTTACTATTTCTGGAGTTAACTTCTCTGCCTGCAGTAAAAATAACATATGTTACGTGTACTGAAGCGTTCCCAGCGCATTCTTGAAACTGAACACTGCGGGACATCGGACATGGGTCTGGTAACTGGACACTGGTTTTGGACCCACTGAAATGTGCTCTGGAGCCAGCACCCTTGGCCGGCGTTATTTATGAGGACACTTGGTAGTGTACCTGAGAGCTGCTCGCAGCCCGGGTGCTCCTCAACTACACCCTAACGAACCTCCTCCCACGCACCGACAGACAACTTGATGTCCAGCCCCTAATACGAGCACCATGGGTACACCTTATTTCATACGTTTTTTTCAGCCTCAAAAAGAAATCAATGTTTCAGTTTCAGCATAAATCAATATTTGATTCTTTATTTTCGCAGTTTACTCAAGGGACATCCCTAACGCACCGAGCAAAACTGATTATCATCCATGATGCATTCATGTAACGAGAGCAAGGGCGACCGGCAAACAATTTTAAAATAAATAACCAACACCACTATCAAGTAATTTCTTAGCGTTGCTGGTTATTAGAAATGAATAATGATAATCTATCTAAATTTATAGGCCCTGAAAAATTTCTCAGAGCTGAAGCTGCTGAATATGCAAGTAAACCAGATTAGCACCGATTGCACATCTCCCCATAGACTGAGAGAAATCAACTTGAAGTAAAAAGATGTACAGAAAAAGTATAGCTTAAATCACATTTTGGTTAGTAATCATTAACGCATTTTATTCATATTAGTGATTTTTAACTAGAGTTTTAGTTTTGTAAACCGCCTCAGGTCGTCGGAGCGCCAGATTAACTCTTGCATTAGTCAATAACTCCTTTCAAAATAACATTTCAGAAGCCCAACATCAGACTTCTTGCAGGTTTGACATTTAATTTAGTGAGCCCAAATCCCTACAAAATGGGATCCAATATCCAGAGCAATCATACCTACAAAAGCTATCAGTAGTTACATATTTTCCTAAAATACACTATCACCTAACGAAATTTAACTAGATTCTCCTCTGATGTTACAGGAGTTTGGTTTCAGTTGATTTGCTTTACAAAGAGTTCTTTATGAGAAACAGACATTTTGGAAGTGAAAATAAGTATTTAAAATTTTTATTCACAATGGCAGAAAATTTACAAAATCCAAAAATCTGCATGTCAATGAATGAACCAGCTGCGCAGCAATGTTAACTAGATGTGGAAGTTATTGTCTTAATTATAGTAATTCAAAGATGGAAGCAATTTTGTAAGCTTTAGCACTACCAACAACAGGGATAATTAGTTCTCTAAAATAGATAAGAATAAGTAAGCATCTGGTTCAACTGATTTTTTTTTTTTCATGTTCAAGAATAGTTTAAAAGTTATTCATCCTAGAATAACTGGGGGAAAAAAAAGTGTTATTATTCATGGTGTAGGTTTGGTGGTTTGCACAGTCCTATAATAAACACCTCTTTTCTTTTAAAGAAACACAGTGGCACCCATTTAAGACTTGAAGGATGGAAGCAGGAGTCCAACAAGCAACTTTTTAAAGATCACAGACAGATTCTCCATCACAACAGACATGGAACCATCCTCTTCCCAGTGTCAGCATATATTTCCTGTCATTGAGTCCCATGAGTAGGGAAACATCCTTAATTTGGACCCCTTCCCAATTACCTTGTCCAGACCAAACAACAGGGGATTCCTTCCCCAGCACACCTCTAGAGTGTCCTTCCCTGCCATCCAGCCAGGTAAAACTCTCAGCTACTCCAACATCCTCATCTCTAATCTTCACAAATGCAGCCTTAGTCCGTTTATAGCAATCCAAAGTGCTACGACAAAATTAATTTTGATAGTTAAAAGCCTCTCCTTATTACTCCAGTCTTTGGATGTTACTAAAGCCACTTTTGACAACCTAATCCTGCATCACACATTTTTCATGGGGTTTTTTGGAGAAAGAGCTCCCCTGAAAACACAACTACAGAAACAGATACAAGTTGTACAACAAGCCAGGCTCTTCTTGAATTTGCATTGCCCATTGTTTTCAAGCTCATAAGAGGAAATAAACTGAACTAATAAGTACTTTTTTACATCTGGCGACTTTCCTCCAAGTTTTACAGCTTCCTGTAGGTGACCACTGTCCCAGACTCCACTCTGTGTTCAAGGGTGTTCCATGTCAGACAAAAAGCTTTACCTTCCTTCCTCTTTTTTTTTTAGCACCTATTTCATATTAATCCAGATCTGTGCAATGGAGCTGCTTCGGAGGAAGAAATTTTGCACAGTCGTCTATGAGGCACAAGAAAATCTCCTTGGAAAGTGGTCACCACTTTGCCATGAAACCAAAGAAAAGTCCTGCCATCCTGCCTGTATGGCTGCAGCTTTTCCCTTTTGTATTTGAGGTGTGTGTTCCCATGCTTCATGCTGGTACCAGTAAATTAGAGTCACTGAGTGGGTAACTGTGGAAAGATGTGAATTGTGTGAGACAAGGAGCATGGAGACAAAAGACCAAGTCAACTTGCAAAGTGTGGGCTGCTCTTCCTACAGATATCCAAAGAAAGCATGGAGGAAAAAACATGAAGAATGTCCTTTTTCATAATGCCACACATTTCAGCATGCTAACGAACACATTAACTGAAGTGACCAGGGCACTGAGCAATGTAAGACTTACAAAGCGTGCAGTTAATTGGATGTAGATTGGTTCTTTTGTTTTAAGGAAAATTAACACCTTAGTATTTAGGAATTAACTTGCATGAAAGACCATTTTGCTTTCATCTAGAACAAGCTAAATGTTAGATATACCTTTCCATTTCTTCATTTAGAGCTCAAATTCAAGAAGCAGCATCACCTCGAGTTAAGAAATTACAAAAGAAAAAGCTAAAACTGTCATAATTCATGTCTAATTTGCCTAATGTTTGAGGCTGGTGCACACCTGCTTACACCACACTGTATAGTCCAGACCTTTTGCATTATTAACAACATAGAAACAACTCTGCAAAGCCAAACAAAATGAAATGTCACAACAAATTACAATGACTGGTACAGCCATTCTCAGCTAAATCAAGCCACTTTATTCTGAAATATTCTTCCATTGCAAATACATTCCAAAGCTATCTTTGTTCTTATATGAAAAGAAAAAAAAATAAGAAAAAAGTTTTCTGATTATGGAAGAGTCACCCCAGAATAAATATAGAGGTTATTTAATGGGAGAAAATACACACCAACCTTCTCAAGCATTACTATCTCCTACTTCACTTGTGTTATGCATTACACTGCCATGAAGTTACATCACAAAGTGTGAAAGGATGATTTAATGAAAACTAAGCATAACTGCACACTTTCATTTCCCATTTCCTCCAACTCTATTATTAAATGGTTCATGTAGCATAACTGCTTTTTAAATAAGTCTCTGCTCGGCAATTCTAATGGAATATAGTTTATAACATTTTTTCTTCTCTGGAAAATTCAAGCAAACAAATTCAAGAATGAAATGACAAAGTGATTTTATATTGTTTCAAATCTTTTCACCATGTAGCTTACAATGACATACAGGTGTGGAATATAAAAAAACCCTTCTAAACACATTCCCCAAAGATGCATCCAGAAAACGAAGCATACAAACTGAAAATGGAAAGAAGTAGTTTTCCAAGATTCAAAAGTGAGGAGGTTTAATATAAATCTTGCATAAAAACAAAAAGAAAAGTCACTTAGTTGCTATGTAGCACACAATGTGAACAGTTCTCTTAATTTCATTTCAGAGCATTTTCTTAGTTTAAGTATCAAAAAATGTTATAAATTAGATCTTTATCAGCTAATTGCAGTTTCAAACCTCAGTGTGAGGATAAATTACGTATCTAATTTAAAAGCTATTCTAACAATACATTATTTTGGAAATCATCTGCAAATCAGACTGTGTCAATGGAGTTGCTTTTTCTCCACAGAGCAGATTTTCACATAGTTGTACAGTAGAGCAATAACCAGGGTGGAAGCATTATGAATGTAAATGGGACTAAGATGTTTGCAATTAAATTATATGCCAGATTTTAAAAATACATATTCTGAAGGTTAGACAAACAAAACCAATACACATGGGCAATAGAAACAATACTTTTCCTATGTCAAATACTCAAATCAAAAGGTAATATTTTCCCTGAAAAAAAAAAAATAAAAATCATCCAGGGTTTATTTTCTAGTGATGATTTGTAGCCAAAAACTTTTCAATAGACTATAGAGAAGCTCATAAAAGACAATGTGCCAATGATACCTTTGTAACTATGTAGATTTTCACAACTTGATAGAAATTGAAAAGCTATTCCTCTAGTTCACACAAATTATCAGGTTTGATGTGATTACTGCCAGACAGAGCAAATGCCAGCGCTGACACTACTCTAAGGAAATGCTAGTACAGACAGAGCATGGAAAATAAAAAGGGAAAAAAATATAGATATATAGATATATGTCTCGGAATGGTGATTTCCCTTGAAAAAAAGGAAATGTAAAAATACTTGTGGTTCAGCAGAGCACGAGGTGAAGAGGCTTAGTCTGTAGGTGGAAGGCAAATCTCCCCGTCTGTAGCCAGCAGCACCACTGGTTTGCACGGAGGGCTCCCGCTGCTGGGGTTGACTGTTCCCAAACTGTAGCCTGGAAAAGGCGGAGAAGTCCAGGGCTCTCCTCAAATACCCTGGAAAGGTTGTGCCCTCTTGGTGAGACTCATCTTTCCAACTAGGGAGATTAACAGCAACAACTCTGCTGAAGAGTTTTGGGGTTTGTGCCTGCCTGGCAGAACGTTATGTTTATGGTATGCTTTCATACCAGCTGAAACACCAGTTCTGCTTTGGCTTTTAGGCAAACTCGTTGGCTGGTGAGTGCTGGGCCATGCTTCCATCCCTGGTGCTACTGCTATTTATCAGATGAGCCTTACTTATTGCCATTCTCAGATCTCCAAGGGACAAGAAGGACATCAACTTTTCTAAAAACCAGCACACTTAGCTTGCAAGCACTTTCCAATCCATTAGAGTACAAAAATGCCTGAACAGGTAGGTTGTCCATGGCACCTCATCTGGACAAACATGCCAGAAGAGTGGACACCAGGGACAGTATATTGTTAGGCAAGAAATCCAGTCCCCAAGTCCTCATCTACAACCAATTCCTCCCCATTTCAGGTATCTTTGGGTAAAATCACCATCCCTCAACTTTTCAGTTCTACGTGGCTTTTGACAGAAAGGCTTCCCAGATATTTTGGATTTATCTCAGAAGCTAAAGGGACCAAAATATCTGACTTTAAAAAAAAAAATATCCACCAAGATAAGCTGCAACATATTATCATGCTTTGTACCGCTGGGACATTGACCCCCTCATGCCTCCTACATTTCTGACCCACACATCGCTGCAGCTATCGTCTGCTATGAGAACCATGTTCTTTTACTGTACTGGGACTGCAGCTCTCCATTTTTGAATTTTGCAGAGCTTCAATATAAAAAATATATATATTTATTGAATAGGTAAATAATTCACAAGTTCATCCCCTATAGCAAAGAATAGTAGATAATGAAGTAGACCCAAAAAATCAAAGTCTCAGTCTCAATCTGCCTACCTTACAATGATACTTTAAATTTATACTTTTGCTTCTAAACTAAAAAGTGAAAGTGCACTTTGTATTTTCATTATAGAAGACCCTCCCCTTTCTAAAGCAATAATGTTTCCCGATGCTTAGCAGCTTCTTACAAACTAAAAAAAAAACCCAACCCAAATGAGTATCAACTTACCAACATTTCTTAGTAAGGACAAGTTACTTCTAAAGACAGTTCAATGAAGAAAGGTTCATTTTTTCAAGAGGGGCAAAAGCACTTTCCTGTGAAAATATTAAAATGTGTAGGTGTGCACACACAGACAAACGTTCGGTCTCCAAAGGCCTTCAAACAGAAGCACTGAAAACAATTTGTACACACAAAGATGGGAGAAAAATCCTCAAAAACATCTCTAAAAATACAAACAATGCCTGAGGCTGCTTAGGTAGGCTGATAATAGTCCAAAGAACATATCAGGAAAATATTCAACCTTACAAAACTGTAATCTCAGCAAGTAAGCTACAAAACTTTTGACATTTGCTCAGGATTAAGCTGTCTCAGAAAAGAAGGTGCCCTGCTTTGCCCATCTGGGCTCAAGAGGGGCTGGGCAGAGCTGCTCCCACCAAAGCAAGAGAAGATGAGATGCACATGCTGCAGCGCTGCTCCAATCCAAACCAGACATCCAGAGAGAATACATATTGCCCAGTTTGTTCCCTTCAGCTTTGCGGGAAGAAATGCTGCTTGGCATCCTTCTAATCAATACACTCATTGAACGGTAGAGATGGAAAAAGGATACCTAGGTAAGAGTTGGCTCTAAATGTCAAAGAAGCTGATAGACAGGAGCTGGAGTTCTGTGGACACAGAAAATGCTCAGTGTAGCAAGTAAAACTAGTATGAATTCACGTATAGAGATACACTACACTGTTGAAAATTCAGGTATTTGGTCCTTACTCCTTTAGGGAGGCAGGTCTGTCCACAAACCACCCTGTCAGATGAAAACAACAAACATGAAAAGAAGACTTACAAAAATACATTAGCTAACTATACTGCAGCGGTACAGCAGATCAAATAAGCATTTGATAAAATAATAAGAAAATACCCCCATAGAAGGCATTTCAAGTTAATGGGGCAATGAAACCACAGAAGGCAGCCAAAGAGGGGGTGGCCCAGGGTGCGGATCCCACCCTAGCACAAAGAGCAGCCCCCAGATCTCCCAGCAAGGGTGAGCTTCTCAAACAATCAAGCCTGATTACATGGTAAAACTCGTTCCTTTGTGTAAAGCTTACTTGCTATCTGAGCCAAATGTTCATTACCCGATTGCTATCAATTTTTCATACAAGGATGGTGATTCCAGTTTAATAACTATACAAACACGTACTACAAATAGATACGCACACATGGAGAGTTCTGAAATTTTAGGAGCTTGAAGCTGAAACAATCATTCACAAAACTAAGCAGAAGGAAAACACAAACATTAAAAGCCACGAGCTGAGAGCTAAAGCTTGCTGCAGTACATGCCAAAGGGTAAAGCAGTTCTGCCATCACCTAAGAAAGTATCCTTGTTTTAAAAGCTATTCTAGTTAAGACAGCTGAAGATTAAAATCAAAATCAGTTCCACGTAGAGTAAGATGGTGAAGAGCAGCAAGTACAAATACATTAATGTATCAAAAATAAATCAACAGTAGCAGTGGTGACAAAAAGGAATCATAAACAAAATTTGGAAAAAACTAAATCCTAGTAAAATCACAGAGCCATAATTTACACAGCTATTAAAAAACACAGATATTTAATAAATGTACCTCTTGTAACAGAAGGCAAATGAAGGAACCAGTAAAAGCTTTTTGAATGCTTTATGTACTTATCCATAATTAAAAGAACGAGAAACAGGTAAGTATTATTTTAACAAAGGATGTGTAATGAACTTTAACACAAACTCACAAGCACAGGCAAAACTGGTCCAAATTTTCTCTGAGACATCATAGAGAAAGATAGGACAGTTAAATAAAATTAGTCTATTTCTGTATAAGTAAAAGATTGTTGTAAAATACATCTCTGGGAGCCAGGTCTTGTCATATCCCAGCTTTCTCACCATATCAGTTCTGTTCTACCACAAAGTCTGAAACCAGCATGAAACCAAATGAAACCCACGACAATTGCAGAAAGTACAAGAGGAAGACAAATGCAAACACTTACAGAAAGTCAGGTCTTCAAATTCCACAGCAATCATGCTTAATTTAAATTAAGTCTGCTAATTGTAACATACTCATTTACCATGCAATCAAGACTGGAACAAAATTAAAGGACAGGAAAACATACAATATACTGGATATAAGTAATTTCAAATGCCACTGCGGGATTCAAGCTGTTTTCCTTAGAGATCAAAGATTCAGGGGAAGCCTGTTGTCGTATGTGCTTGCAGAACATTTTAATTCACAGAGACTCATGTCTCTCTGGGTCCCGGCATCTCTCCTGTAGTACATGCTCACTGGCAGGGTCTTATAATACCCAAAGTAACTCCTTCGGCACCAAATAAAACACGTGAAATGACATTTACATCTTTTATTAATTCTGAAGTAGCTTAAGCGCTATGCTTAGTGCTACATAAAGACAGCAAGCAGTAATGGATATGGGGAGACCAATGCAAGCATCGTACCACTATATAAGCATAACATTTGCTTGGGTTTTACATACATGACTGAGCTTTGTCTTCATATAAAATATCACAGTCGAATACCGACTCCTCAAACTTGGACATTTTGTAGAAAAGATCATGATTTATTAAGCTTACAGTCTCAAAACATGTCCAACTTACTGCACAGCGGTGCCTCGAACGATAGCCAAGAGGGACTGGAATCAAGTGGCTTGGATTTCACAGCTGGCGCTAGGACTCCCCTGTGCAGGACATTCCCCTCCTGAACCCCAATTCTCTGGACTCTTCTACCTTCAGCTGATGTAGTACCAAAAGCAAGCACACCAGAACAGTCTTAAAAACTAAACTTTTAAGACGTTTGGAATAAATGATGGGTTTTCAACACTGAAGTGCTTATTATCATATCTAAAAATCTAGTCTAAAGAGCACTTCGGTATTACCCTGCAGTCTTCAAAATCACAGCAAAACCAAAAAGATGTGGGCTATGGACCAAAAAACTATTCAGGAAGTATCTAATAATTAGCTACATATGTGGAATCAAATAATTTCAAAGGTGTTTTCCTTGATGCTTTGTCAAAAAAATGTATACATTCTTAATATGAGAATGATGATCAATGAGATGGTGATCAGTGCTAAGTGTTCAGCACCTGATTGAAAACTCAATTGTTTGCCTCCAGTTAAGTGCATGGTGACAGAAGATGGCATGCCATACACAGTTTCTCTCATTTCCTTAAATAAGGTCTGCTTTTTATAAAAAACATTTTGCCCTAGGGTGTACAGCTCCTAGCTAACATCAGCATTCAGCTGCCATTAAAATAACGGGAATCCCAAGAGCACCAGAGAACATGTCTCCTAGTTTGCTCCTCACCACAACCCAGAACCTCTTCAAAGAAGAACAAGGACCTGCAAATGTCAAAGCACGGGTAAAGGTTCCTCAGAATCAGATACATCTACAGGTCCATCTCAGAGCTTTAAGCTGATGGGTGCTCCCGATTTAAAACTCACTTGCCAGAGACAAACAACAGTTGAAATAAGCAGATGCACAGACTTTGTGAGGATTCCAAAACCCAAATGTGTCAACTTCAATTAAACATAAGAATTGCACATTTCCAGGCCAACTGCATGCCAGCATGTAATTTTTCTGTCTCATTTTCCATAGGAGCACTGATCTCAGTGTCCTCTGTGAAGTTCACAATCTTCCTTCTCCTCCTCCCTCTTCTGAAACCACTCTCTTTCCCCTATATTTTTTCGCTCACTTAAAACATCAGTCTCAAATTATTTTATATTCAGCAGCCTCCTTCATGGGAAGGATCCAAATAATTCATGAAATCGTCAACGATTTATGCGTTGCTCAGTTTCCTCTCCACAAAAGTTCTGACTTGAAAAACTGGTTTGTCCTGGGCTACAGCCAAATGTTCATTCAAGAGAGTTTCCATCTGAACAAAGAGCTTTCAAGGCTGAAAACTTCAGTGTTAACCCTGCAGGACACTTTGGGTTTTAGTCTAGCAGGGAAACAGCAAACAGAATTGAAAATTGATTTGAAATCTCATTTACCAGACCGAATCCCAAATGGACTAGAAATCACAAACAATCCAGGTGTATTCCCTGAATCATTACACTTAATTTGGATATTAGGAGGACCTTCCTTCCATTCACGGCACACCGGTCTCTTTCATAGTACGTAAGTAGGACAAATATCCCGTAATGGAGAACGTACTAAAAGCTCCCCAAAACATTAGTGAGCAAAATGCCCATTACATTTTCATGCAATCCAAAAGACTATTCTCATAAAGAGCTTTTCAGAAGATAAGGCAGAATTTCTGGTGTCCCCCTCCCTCCCCAAAAATTGTTTTTGTCTTAATGCCATATTGAAATATTAGCAAAAGTAACTGGAATGAAATTTCCTCTCAAATTAGGGGCGTCAGGAGGCCATTTAATATGCTGAGCTAGGTAAAAAATTGGAGCCAAATATTATCAAAAGCATCAGATTTCCAGGTCTTTCACATCCTTCCCAACATAAGGGAAACATTTTTTACTTTATGCATTTGAGCGAGGAAATGTGTGGCATGACAGCTGCCACTTTAAAGTTAATTATGGCATAGACTCACATTTTTAAGATTAGCTTTATGTTACCACAAAAAAGTATTCTGCTGGTGTCAAACTAATTGTTTGTCTTCAAATTGACAATGTATACATCGAGGAGGTGGCATCCTTCTGACACACACAGCTTTTAATGTCAATCTAGATGAATCAGCATAAAAAAAGACACTGAATACATTTAGAGGGATATGTATGGACTCACTGTCTAACATGGTCCTGTTATGATAGCTTCAAAGTTAGCACAAATACACCAAAGCATCAGAAAGCACCATTTACATGCTCTTGTCCTCCTGATAATTTCCCACTCAGTCATTTATGTCCCAGTGAAAGGTGGCTTCTCTTATTGTTTGTGAATATTTCAATAATGGAGAGCATTTATCTTAGTTACCAAGGAACTGTTTATAATGAAATACAATGATTTCCATAGAATCACTGGTTTTAGAGGTGTCTTGCTACGTTAAGATTGCTTTACACTTTAAGGGTAGTTAATTCTGTGATTTTTACAGATTACTAAATTACTGTATCACTGATGGCGTTTCACTGACAGGAAAAGAGAGGAAAGAGAATTAGAGCATCAATGGCAATTGCAGACACAAAACCAGCATGTTCTTCCTAACAGAAATCCACCTTTGTGATCCCCCAGAGTTATCTTTCAAGTCACTTCAATACACAAATCTCCCCTATCTTAAATGTGCAAAAAGAAAGTCACTAAACAAAAGTGAAATTACTAAAATCCACAGTCACAGCCTGTTCCACCCAGAGAGGATTAAGCTGCTGAAAAACAGAGGAAATGTTAGAAACCACCATTCTAAGTCAATTTTTCAAAACCAACACACACACCCACTTGCACAATTCTACACTCCTGATCATATTATAAAATTGTAAGAGTATATTTAAGACATGCCTAAAGCACAAAGTAAAAAAAGGATTTAAAAACAGAGAGTTTTAATTTAAATACGTCAGAATGATGCTTTATCTTTCCATAATCCAATTTCAATAGGTAATGCCTCAGTACAGCTGATACTAGAATACCAACCCCACATGTCCTTTGAACCAAGGGATTCTCATATTTCTTCTACAGTTTAAAATCATAAATATTTATGCAGAACCAGTTTGACAGGTAAATCTGATTTATGTTTATGTCCCCCCCTCCCATGACAAACTCTTTATGTATTTACAGTTTGCTCTTGACTTTCTCTGTCCTTCCGGGAATATGTTCAAGAAGAAACGATCCAGCCACTTTGGCCGGAGGAGCAGATGGTTCACTTTTACAGTACCATTAGCTGCAGCGAGAATCCCACCAGCTGCACGAGAGAGCTCATTTCAACATAATGTACCACGGAGAAAGGGGAGTCCTTCCCATTTGCCTCCTAATGGGAGAGAAGCCATATGGGAGTGAAGCCCTTTAGGATGTTTAGTACGTATCAGAAGCCATCATTATAGAAAAACGTGTCATATAGTCAGAATACCACTAGTAACCTACTGTGGCAATGAAAAGAAAAAAATTAAAAACTAGGGAAAACAAAGATGGAGAAGCCCAGAATTAAGAGCACACAAGCTATCATAAATACAGTAGGACTGTACATAAGTTTTACAAACCGATCAAAGGAAAACTGTATCAAATATTTGACATGGCAAAAAATTTTCTGCCGCTAAAAATGCCCAAGATTGCAAAAGCACAGAAGACATTTAAAACACAATCATAATTTTTAAAAGACAGTTACTAAGCGTAAGAAGTGAACATTAACCTTTGAAAGGGGGCCAACTAGAACGGAAAAATATTTATTCATTTTACAATATGGTGCTTCGTTCCAAGCGCCCAGATGCCACAACCCTGAGAATTTTAACAGACGGAAATGCCCAGGTCCCTGCAGTAGATGCACAGTGTCCCTGCACTGCAACACACTGGATGTACAGTGATTCTTGGGAGCAAAGTTACTACATACGTGTACACACATTTCCAGGACCAATGTCCTGCCAAGAATCACAATATAAGAGTGTGTCTTATGTATCAGCCAATTTATCACCATACACATCAGACCAGCCCAAGCTGCCTACCCATCTCCCCCAAGAAGGTAGGCAAAGAGCTGGCAGGCCACCAGCGGAGCCCAGCAGAAGGTGATATTCCCCGCAAACTGTCACACATGCTCAAATATTTCATTTCTAAGGCTGACTGAAGGCTGTGGTTTCCATGCTGCGCGAAATAGGATTTCCACCACATGATTTGGTGCGGCTCCTCTCCGCTATGAATCCTCACAGAGCTGTTTGATCATTTCAAAATATCTAATACTCATTTATGTGATTAAATCAATAAAAAGTCATCTCTTTTCCATTAAGATGTGCAGCAGAATTACAGATCAATTTCTTTCTTTTTGTACTTCAACTGCTAACAAATAAATGGAATTGTAAATTTTGAGTAGGAGTTTCCTGACAAAATATTGCACCCGAAACCTTGTTAGTATCTCTCAAATTGTCTCTATCCTTGATGTCTAATTTTAAATTCAAGATGGCACACAAACAAGATATTGAAAAATAAAAATACGTTATTTTTGTTAGGCAGAAACACTGCAGGTGTCCATTCTGTATAGAAATTCACGATTGTTGAGTTTTCACAAACTACTACCTTCATGCACGCAGAACACCGCCTAAAATGGAGTGAGATTTAGAAAAATGAAGTTCTGCAAGCAGGAGAGATACGCAAGTTGCTCCAGAAGCTGCAGGTCTATCACAGGTTATTTTCTTACAGAAGAGTGTCCTCCTTCACCAAAGTCCCCCCTGCCTCACCTGCACCAACCCAACTCCTTCGCTCCTCCTGGCTCTGCCCACCGCACCTTGCTCTCCCAGTGAGCCACGTCTCGTTACACCCCGCTGCTTCCACGCTCAACGGTTGGAGGCCAAGAAGCACCTGAAAGCCAAGTCTGACCTCCTTATTCTTTGGAAACGGAGGCACAGGACAAGAGTTTGCCTCCCTTTCCTCTCCCCAGCCAAGTTCGAGAAACCCATAAGGAAATACTGAGATTTACCTCCGCCACTTCTGTTCCTCCACTAAACCACTGCTCAATGAACGTGAAAGTTACTGCTGGGAGCAAAGAGACCAACACACAACCTGAATCTCAAGGAGCTCTTTCCCTTTAAAAACCAGGCTAAAGCCAACAAAAATTGTATTTGAAAAGAATAACGTTTCTAACACAATTCTTCGCAACTAAGATCTAAATTTATTTATGAAATCTTTCTTCAACGCCAGTAAAATTTCTAAAAATCACTGTTATCACAGAAGACTACTTTGATAAAATTCAAACCACAGAAGTGGAATGATAGCAGGAAATAGAGTGCCCCTCCAATATACTTCTATTTAGAAGCTACAATCCTCTAAAAAAGATGAATTTCATTTCTGATATCTGAATATTTTTAGCTGACCCTCAAAATCAAGTCAAAGCTTATATTCTGAGTCTTACATAGATTTTTAACTGTATCAACAAATCAGATTACAAGAAATCACAATACTAACTGCAACCGTTTACTCTTAAACCTGAATATACTGCTTTAGTCAGAATTAACTACCTACCTGACTCACCAAGTCTATTCCTCCAGTAAGTTTTCAGGCAATATACGTTACGCTCCATAGAGCACCTGATAAGCAATAATTAGATAGATATTTCCCAGTCTTTAAGGGACACCACTGTTCTGCATCAGATATGATACCATTTATTAGTTCACACACTTAAATGCGATTTTTTCAGAATCCAGAGAGTAATGTGACTACAAACACTCATCCTATTAACTACATTAACATATTTACATCTCTCAGGAAAAAAAAAAAAAGGATTAAGAATGACTTAAAATTTAAGGTTATGCAGATCTTTAAGAGAACTAGGTGCTATAAGTCAAAATATCTGCAAGCCCTGCCTAGTGCTGCCTGTATCATCATAATACTGTTTTGCTACTCTGAATACTAAAGCAGCTTGTTCTCAGTAAAGCATCTATCCATCATTTTGTAGAAGCAACCCCTTTATCACATTCACATACTATGAGAAGTAAGGAACAATGCTTTTCAATAAATACTTAAACCAGAATGATCATTGAATCTGTACAGTACAATTTTTACAATGAAGACAATTACAAATCATTAAGAAATTAAGAAATCGTGCCTAACGTACTAGGAATATGATTTAATCTGTTAAAAAAAAAAAGGAAGCAAGCAAGCCAAACAATACTAAAACAAGTAGCTTAGAAAAACATCATAAGAATTACTCGCAAAATCCTTAGATTACCTTTTGGATCGTCTCAACATGCTGGTAGCAGGCAGAGAGAAATTGGACAGCACTGTCCAAAAGGAGTCAGACATGATCTTTAAAAGCTTTCATTGCTGGGAAAATACAGCACAATCAAGCCACTAGCAATAAATAAGGAACTAAATAATACCAGTGACAGAGCCAATGCAAATTCCCTGTAGACCTTGCAAGCTGTTCCATTAATGTGAGACAGGCAGGCAAGCGTACATATTGCTGCTGTTTCCACTGCCTCTGTTTTCTCCCGGCTCCATCCCTGCCTCCCGCCCTCCACCTTAGGAGGCAGTGCAAAATGAGATATTTATTCCCTTCCTAATATATACACTTTAAAACTGGAGTTTGCTGTATACCCAGCATACATGCTTTATATAGATCTCTCTGTGTTCATCTAGTTACAATCAAAAGATTTTCAAGCAAAACCATAACTGGGCTCCGTTTGCAATCCTGAATAACACACGGTTTTTAAGCCGTGTCTGCACAGAGAGCACTTACTGCCTAGTTTGTGTTCCTATTTTGAAATGGTGGCCCTTCTGCTTTATAACTACATGAAGCACATCAGGGACATTTTGCTTATTTTTTTTAATTAATCTTCCATCTTTAAACGAATCCCATCTTTTCTCTTAAGTAGGCTAAGTGGATTTTAAATTAAAAAATAAATAAGCTTACAATGCCAACTAAGATCAGTTTAAAAACAGAAATCCATTCTCCCCCCGAAGTCAGCCACGCCACATACACGTCAGTCACAGTAAACATGAACTCCTACGTAGCACCTGGTGCCCACAAAACAACTCAACCGGCTGAATTCCGACAACAAAACGCAAGCAGGAATCATGTGTGATGCACAGCAGAGGTTTCCCACACACTCCCTTGCACATCAGCCACAAGTTCGCTTTTCCCTCTTTGTGCCTGTAGAAGCTCCTTGCCATGTTTTTGCTTTTTCCAGGGTCTAAACAAAACCTCATTGTAGCTGCCTTTTTTTTTTTTTAATTTCAATATGCAATCTATTTTCTTTCTATTGTGGCTTTTTTAAGCACTTCTGCCAGTAGGAAAGCTAATGATGTTCTCATATTTCAGCCTTCTTGAGTGGCTTTTTATCACAGACATGAGAAAGATGACAATCAACAGCTGGCACTGCCTTCCATGCACAATACAGCCCTTTAAAAATACATATAAATGCCTGGGAGAAAGAAATCCCAGCAGGCTCCCTTTAGCTTTCCCCAGAATCACATGAAAGAATTAGATGGTCTTCATAACTTTCCATTAAATAATGGCATATTTTAAATACATGCATTTATCAGGAATCACAGTATCTGATTCAGCAAAACATGCCCTTCCATCTGAGCTTCAAAACAGGGAAATGTGATTTTGCGTGCTGCAGGAACCACATCTCTGCTGAACACAACCATCTCTTCTTTTGCTTTTAAACATTTACATTGAATCTAAATCACATTCTGCTTTACTATCGCTAAGTTAAGAGTAAAACCAGACAAAATTCTGCCATTATCTACTAATGATGAGAAAAAATAAACATATTCATTTTTGTATCCACATAATTACATACAGTCAAGTCTAGAAACTGAAGAACAGCGTTTTAATATTACATTCAGGATATTACGTGACCTTCCAATTCCAATAAAGTCTGGCTTTGAAAACATATAAAAATACTCAGATCTAGTCTGTCAGCTAAAACATGAATTGAAATTCCCAAGCAATAATGGAGGGGGAAAAGTGCTCAGTTAACTTACAAAATGAACCCACCACAACAAAAATAATTTCCCGACTGCTTATAGTTAGGCAAATAAGATCACCACCAGCTAAACCCCCTAAATTTATATTAATTGTGCTTTTTTCAATAGTGATTGGAAACTCAGCAGTTGAAGACATATCACTGTAGTCGGCACCAGCCCTTCCACATCTCTTACGGGAAGAACACAAAATGGAGAAGCCATTTTAGGAGAAGACTCTCCATGGTCACCAGCGTCTGACTGCTCTAGGGCAGCGTTAACCCAGTGAAACCCTCTCCGTCCTCCACTGCTCTTGGGGAACAGAGGGCACCCCAAGTGGGACAGGGGTACGGGATGTTTGCCATCATCTGAAGCCCATCCATCCACCCGTCTTGCTATTTAATGCGGTTCTGCGGGGCACTTACCCAGGAACTGCAAAAAGCACTTTGGGAATTATGTAACACTGGTTCACAAACAGCAGAAATTTCTTTTAACACTTCATATTCCTCCTTTTCAAAACACCTGTTCCACTACCAAATGCCTGTTCCAATACCGAAATCTAATCTAGCAAATCAGCATCTGCAAAGCGCTCACTTTGGGACTGTCCCCAAATGGTAACTACAGAGAAGTTCAGAGCACCCAAAAAAAAAGTGAAACGCCACGCTTGGAGACTCAGTGGTTTTGCTACAAAAACAGAAGAACACAATGAAATTGTCATATTTTAAGACATGACATATTTTAAAAGACATTTGACAATGTCAACAGTTGCAGAATTCACTTTAGTTGTAACAAGTGTATAAAGCATAAGGATTTTCTCACATTTACAATGACAAATGAAATCCTTCTAAAGAACTACATTACTGTCTCTGCATGATAAGCAAAACATTTTGCAAAATTAGGACTAGAAACTCCTCACTAGTTTAAAAATAAAGCCTTCTGCGTATCAGAAAGCATGTCAAGAAAAACAGTGCATTCATATAAATAGGTTATGAGATGAGTTTTCTAGTTTATTTAACTCATAAAAGCATTAATATGTCTTTGTGAATTCCTGATGCTGTACTATTCCGAGCCTGAAGAAACCTCTTTCCTTATAAAATTCTTCCACTTGCCTTTCAGGATATTCAGTCTCCATCAATCTCCCTAATGTACCTTCTCCACTTCATGCCCAACTTGTCCTCGGAATAGACCACCTGCAGAACATTTCGGCAGCTCCTGTGATGATGGAGTATTTCTCTGCTGACCAAACGTGTAGCTTCCAGGGCCCTCCTAATGACACTGCATCCACTGGACAGTTATAAATAGTCAATGTCAACGACTTCCCCAATTTCTCTTCTTTACCATTACCAAAGTAGGACATAAATTAAGCCTGACATTAAATGAGAATGCAATTAGGCAAACAGTCCACACGAAACCCATTACTTTCTGGATTTCTTTCATAGCAGCTACATTTATCATTAAATAAACTCACTTGGTATAAGAACATCTTCTTGTAAATAAAACCTGTCATTTTAAAAGTAAGCTGAACTCCTTGTAAAGTTTGAAGTGGTACCAGGGAGATCATTGAGGTCATTTTCAAAAAGAATGTCCCAAAGGTCAAAACTCTTATAACTGACTACATTTTAAGTTGACTATATATCAAGAAAAGTTCCCACAAAATATTCTTGACTAGAAATGTTTTTTTAAATATTTCAACCAGGGTGAAACATGGAGTAGTCCACTAGTTTCCAAATGAAGATAACTTTCCTGACTCACATTACAGTGAAGGAAAACTTATAACGGAAACCAGCTGAAATACTACTTGGAAAAAACCCTATCTCTTCCTAATTGTCCAATCACTTGAACGGTTACATTGTATTAAGTGTCACATAAATACATGATACTTTCAGTCTTAACTTTTTTTAATTGTCAAATAACTTTTTTGAATAGCCTCAAACCCATAAATTATTCACTAGAAATACCCAGAAATTAAAAACCGTTTTACTAGCAAAGCTAAATTGTGTGGAGGAGTCACAAAAGAAAAGATACATTCTTTCTCTATAAAGAGAATATCAATTTTATCTTAAACTTTAAACAGTATACCTATCAAGCACAGAAAATTATTCTATTATAAGTAAGCCTAAGTTAACGCAGTTGAAGTGAAGAGAGATCTGTTCTGTATCACTAACAATATAGTTAAAATTGTGTAATGTATAAAAACTCCAGCAGAAAACTTTGGTCTTTCAAAACAAAGAAAGGAAAAATGTTCTTCCTACATGCTTCTAAAACAGGAGGGCTCCTTTAAGAAAAATTACATGGAAGATGTGTGTTGAGCTATTTGGGGCATCATTATTATTTGAACAGTGACCTACGCAAATGAAGAACAGACTGTCTTTGAGCAGACTACAATCTCGAGACATGTAAGTAACAGTCTGACAGGAAACATTAAGTTGAATATATCATTCATTTTTCTGTCGTTATTTGCTAGGTTATATAATCTTAGATTTCTTTCTTTTTTGGTAGAAATCACCCCCGTGCCCCAAAATCACCAAGCCAATACAGAGCTTAAGAGCCATACTCTTTTGCTACAGTGCTTCATGCAGATTTCAATAGATATCTCTGCATAAAGGGGTTCCCAAAGACACATTTATCTGAGATTAAACTAAGACCCAATGGCCAAGGTTTTTAGGGGTGAAGAACAACTCAGCTTCCCTCTGGTGTGCATCTCCCATGCAGGGAACATCCTAGTCGCTGCACTAGTTAATGATTCAAAGGACCAGAAACGTTTACTGAACCAAGGCAGAACTAGCCATGAGGCACCATACACTCATCTGCCTGAATAAAAGCTGCCAACTTCTCATGTAACTTTAATCCAGCACAGTAACTGAATTAACAGGGCTTGCCATCATAGTGGGTAGCCTGAAATGCTATCTAATTTCCTACAACATCACTGCACAGCCTAAGCATAAGCAACTGCTCTGATTTCATAGTCCTAAAACAACTCTTACAAAAATCATACTCACTTAGATATAGAGGATGTTAACTACAATTACTATTTTCTAGATGAAAACACTACCAAATTGTTATAAGAAGCAAGCACTGCTAAAACACAAAGCTAATTGTGTCCCAAATCCTATGAATATTTAATAAGAACGATTCATTCTTTGTATTTCTATTTACAAAAATATCACTTATTAGTATGTTAATATTCCATATCACCTCACTCTTTCCAAATAACACAAGTAAGATATTTGGCAACTTCAACACAACATAAACTTGGTATCATTTCAAGCTCACAAAATTGATGATTGGGCTCAGATGCCACGGAAAGGTCAATTAGCCTCTTTAGATAAGTTAGTAGAACTCACATTCTTTCCCTAGCCCTGTCTTCATTATGTGCGAGTCAAATGTCAGTTGTCTTATTTAATCAAATGTAACCTCCATATGTGAGTCAAACACCATAAATAAATGAGTAATGTTATTTGAAAAGTAACAATACTGAACATCAGCTCTGAAAATTTCACTTCATGTTTATGCAGAAATCTTCTAGCATTTTATGCAAAATGTTCTTGAAGACACTCAGTAACACTTGCAAGAAACACAGCATCACCTATAGGTGATGAGGCTATAACCTCATTGTCCTCATCCAAAGATTTTCGCTCCACCAGACAAAATTTATCCATAGACTGAGCCTCCCATTGCCACCACGGCATTTCTTCATCTTTATCATGTATTATTTATCATGATGCCCCTAAAACTTTCTTTCTAACCTGTAATACAGTGTTAACAAATTCACTGTGCAAGAGGGTTTGCAAACAGGTCTTCTCCTGCCACTTCAACCTGCATCAAGCACTTGAAGAACTGAAGAATTACAGCACTTGCATCGCCTTCAGTTCTGAATTGTTCCACCTCTGGCTCCCTGTGCTCAGTATCGAGACTGGGTTATTTCTAAATTCTCCCATAACAGGTTTTTTTGTATATAACCCAAAGAATTGTAACACACGCTCCTTGACAGCCATTGCCCATAGCCCATTCCAATAAGATTGCTGCAGCAAAGCAAATTTGAAAAAGCAGGTGTTATTACCCTGTGCTTGACTGGGCAACTATAGTGTAGAGCTTAAAGGACAAATTCAGATAAAAAGCAGCAAAGGCAGTTGGCACACTTTGTGCCTTTGTAGGGATTGAAGACTGAAGAAGAACTATCGGCAGATGGTTAAATCTAAACCAAGAAAAGACATGAGTAATTAAGGTAAAATGAGCAAAGGAAACAGCAATGAGAGGGAATAATGTTGTTATTCAAGTGGGTGAATCAGAGGGATTTTTGTTACTCAAATCACAACTAGTAGCTCACAACAGCGAAAAGGGCTCCCCTTGTCTATACAAGACCACAAACTTCCAAGGCCCATCTCACGGCAGCGACCCGTGCAGACACCGTGCCGAGGACCAGCGTGGTGCCTCCAAGCTTGGGGCTACACCTGGTAACCACCCAGCAGGGACTGCTTTCACCTCTTTGACAGTATCTTGCCCAAAAGACCAAATCGAGCCTGAATTATAAGACAAGCCCTGGCATCTGATTTGTTTCTAGGCATAATTCAGGCTGCTTACTCCAACCTGAACCTCCGGTGCAGGACCTTCCACTCATTTGTTTTCCAGCTTAATACACTTTGGCTAGGCTGAAACGTCAAGGATATTGTAAAGCCCTTGCACTTACCTCGGCTTTTCTGAGACAAAAAGCTTATTTTGTAGGATGTTGGCTAAGAAGAGTTATTCTGGGAGCAAGGGGAATGCTAATGTAATGAACAGACTAAGAGGATGAATTTTACATTTTCAAACATAAATTCTTAATGAAGTTAGAGCATGGGATAAGAATAGACTTTACAAAATAAGCCATGGTACAGAAGAGACATGAGAAATCAAAACCATGCTTGGGAAACATCATGAGTGCGGGTATACACACAAAAAAAAGGATAAGAAGTTCATCCAGTTTTAAAGGCAGAATTACATCCTAATTTGGCCATGAATTTTTAACAGAAATTGGTCCCTATTTTAGTTATTCCTTTGGAATAATATGAATCTTCACAGCAAAAGCTTAGCTTTTAATCTTAAAGTCTGGAAAAGCCGTAGTAACATATCATCAACCAGCAGTCAAACAAATTACTCAAGGTTGTGAGCCTCAGAAAAATATAAAATGTAGAACTGAACATGAGAACAAGCCCAAAACACCGATTTTTATATCACTACAGGTTGACAAATCTCTATAAACTGTTTTACAGTAATTCTGGGAAACCCACAAAGTTGATGCATTACAAAAGTAATGTTTCCTAAAATATATTTAGAAGCTCTTCTAAGGAAGACATTTATTTTATATATGACTTCTTACATGTATGTCTACATATATATAAGTAGGAACATACATATTAGAGGTCTGGAACACAGAAGCAGATTTAATACATTAACATAAATTGGCCCAAACTGAATTCTCTGCTTTGAAGTAAAGTAGAGAATAGACAGATATGGAACTTGTAATGATTTCTGCAGTCTCTAGAGAAAAAATTCATTTTAAAATACTAAAAACAAAATTTACAAGTTTGCAATGCTAAATCTTACTATACTCTACTGTAACACATCCAAAGTGGCACAAATAAATCTAAATAATATAGCTAGGAACAAAAATATATAAAAGGATTGCTCATTTTTAAAAATTAATATGATTTCGATAGCCCACCTCACCAATGACGCTTTAAAATATCTCAGATATAAACAAAAAAGGAAATGCGGATAAATGGGAATATTCATCCTGTACTGACTTTACTTTCTTTTCTCCCCAATTTTGATTAGCAGATCTTGCATTATACAGATTTTATAAATTAGGGGAAGAAAAAAAATTATCAAAATTTAAGCAAAATGTATGCAACTTTTAATACTTTCTAACTAATCCAAATCTAGGCTTCTGCTCTACCTATAATAATGCAACTAGTAATAAAAAGCAAATATTTCCAGCTCGTCAAATTATTTGGTACAACACACAAACTACTAAACAAACAGATAAGCCCAGACATCATAGATCATGCACGCAAATAAACACCACCTGCTTGGCCGAAGAATGTTACTTTCTGCAGAGAAAACATGGCTTGCAAAATTAGTAAATAAAGCACTTTGCACAACACCAAACACTTACAACAACAGGATGTACAAAGTAGACTGTGGCCTCCTACGGTGTAGTCTGCAGCTGCCCTTGTTCTTAATAAGAAGGGGAAAGTTGCAGAAGCGACAGGTCACAGTTTTATGATCCATCTTGAGAGGAGAGGAGGCTGCGCGCACTAAGCCATGGGGTGCAGGCTGGAACACGTCCCCATGGGCTGCTCCTCTATGGCAAAGATGAATGCAGCTGTAATCAACCCCATTTTGTTCAAATTAATTGCAAGTTCTCCACCGGGGCAAGGCAGACACTCATGACTTAAAGGAACACTTCTGGTTGATATTTGTGTGTTGATTCACTTGGAAAATTGGACATTTAATGATTTTGAAATCTTCCAATTTCTCGGAAGCAGAGTGAACAAACAGTTGCATTAAAATGAAGTGTGGAAGAAACACACTGATAAGGATTTTTACCAGATTTCTTCTGGTTGAACTTTTTTGCCCTAAACCTTTGCTGAGAATTCTAACTTGACCTGTTCTGTTGTTATTCTAAATTTCTCATCTACTGACAGATAAAACTGAGAATTCACAGGAACACAAAAATATGATAGAGAGCACAAAAAATAATATTCACCTTCTCAGGCAAGCTATAACCCAAAAAAGCATTATCACCTCTATTTGTGCAGCAGGTCTTCTAACAGAATCAAAAGTATTACTTCCTCAACTTTTTTGTTTAGTGTTTATATAAACAAATGCCTGTCTCAGCCCAGAGATGTGACGACGCGACTCTTATTGCACAGCAAGTCTTTCCCAGACGGCAGGATCAATAACATCCCTGCTCTAAAGACCTGAAGGGCTAAAGAAAGGAAAGGAGAGGGAGGACAGGAAGGAAAACAAAAGCACACAGAGCTCTTTCACCACAGCAAAGATTACGGTTTGAAGATTTTATTTTAGAACATTAATAATTCATAATGACAGTGTAATGTAAACTAGGTTAGAAGATTATGCTCTCAAGTACCACACAAGGGATTGAATGACAGGATAATAACCACTAGCCAAAGCAGCAAAATTTTAGGAGATACATGAGGGGAAGAGAAAACTTGGAGGACTAGAACAGTATTTGAGATGAACAAACCAAAACAGGAAAGAGATATATTGAAGAAAAGGGGAGTATAGATGCAGCCTGTAGAAAGAGAGCATGAAAGGATACGTTACAGAGGCCGAAGCTCTTTTGCAGGCCTTTTGGCATAGCACAGTTTTGAATATTCTAACAAGAGCTTAAATTTGAGACAAAAGTTCAACATAGCTCAGGATAGCGAGACACAGCTCAAATGGGATACAATTTCTAAAACTGGTGCAATGTTTTCCCGAAACCTTCTTTCCTTCTTTATATTCTAAACTTTCCTTAAGCTTTCAGGTTGATATTGATCCACTAAATGGTACATCTGTCTAAATTAGAAATTGCAACTCATGGCTTCAAGCACTAATTTTTAAAGAAAACAGATCTGAAAGGAATCTCCTGCTCATGGGCAGGAATAGTCCTGTGCTAATGCAAGCAGCTGTCATATAATCTCTGTTTCTCCCCAGCTCAAGTCTGTTAAATCGACACTGGGTACTCGCTATTGGTACATCTCCACCATTACTGCTTCTGTGTGGGATATTAACGGGCCTGTTTACACATTCATCAATTTTCCAAGTCAAAACTAAAAATAGCACCCAATTGCCTCATAGTACAATTAAGAACAAGCTTTGGAAGATGCATGGAACTGTCTATCAAGAATAATAAACACATGACTGACTGGTTACGAATATATGTTTCTTTCTCAGAATGATTCCCTTGCCAGGAATCTTTCTGCGCACGGGTTGTTTCTGTATCTGTATTCAAGACCAAAAGGTCTTTGAGGGACAGAGTATATGGAAGGCAGGATTTTGTACAGAACTGAGCACACTACTATTGCTGGAGGAAATCACTGCTATTTGAGGAGAAGGAAAGACAAAGAAAAGTTTCAATATTTACTACAGTCTTTTAAGAGCCTTCTGAGCTTTTCGTTCCTCACTAGAAGTTGTCCCAACCATCCCGAACTCTTTGAATAGTGTAGGGGTAGTAACTAAGTTGGCTCATATGCAGGTGTACCAGAAGATCATGGCTTTCAAACACAATTATATAGAAAACCCAGTTATAACCCACTTTTATAGGTGAAAAGGCTAGCAAACATTAAAGCCCTCCAACTTCTGAAGTCATGAGTACATACTCCCCCCTGGGAGCCTCCAGTTCCCCACGTCAGACCCCGAGGTTATGCTTTACAAGTGGTCCCACGGAGGGTAGCCAAACAGTGAGCCTGGAACAAGACAAGAATTCACACCTCAGGCTCCAAACCCCAGGGTTTAACTCTTCTGCTACTGCAACTTCAGGGAGGATGCAGGGATTTTAGAATTTATATAACGTCTTCACATGAAAAAATGATACCATTCAGGCTGCCATGCCTGAGTATTTCCAACCATGTGGCAAGCACATGGACAGTTTCCAATCAGCATAAGAAAGACAAAAAGTTGTCTGAGCCTGTCGCGTTTTAGGTATCACCAATGTGTCCTCCTCCCCTGCAGTCTCCATCTCCTAGATGGGAAAAACTATTCCCAAGAATAATAACTAGTCCAAAAGAAAAAGAATAAAGAGAAAAATTTCCATTAAAAAAGAAATGAATTCTGGGAAACTCATTCATTCATTCAATGAGAGATGTAGATTACAATTCAGTTGCCAAAAGATTACCTACTCAAAATTCACCATTTCACATTATGCATAATGATATATTCACAAAGTTGTTCTGTTACTCATTATTCCTGAATTGCTTATTGACATTGTTTCCAAAAGTGACATTATACTGCCTGTCTTGCAGACTGACCAATTATTTAGCACATTTAAGAAAGCAGAACCTGTACCAAATCAAGCACTAAACCAGAACAATTTCCAAATGACATTCAAGCTGAATATGGTCCTCTTCATTAATCCTCTGACATTTGTCAAATAGGAAATTCTAACTAAAATAAACTCTTAAAACCTGTATCAAGTGACTTTCAACTAAAAGGAAATTTAAGTAGAGATAGGAAACTATCACCAACTCTTGACAAGCCTTAAGGCATTTCAAAATAAAAAATATAAAGAACCTCATCAAGTTTGAATTCTGAAATGTTTTTTATCCTCCCTAAAAATATGCAACTTCTCCTGTTAAAAGGTGCTGCCCCGCTGTTGTAAAATATATGTAGCCTTCAAAACCCAAACCACAGGTGATTTGGGGTGGTATGTGCCAAGAATGCATCCTTACACTATGGAAGGGACCTCCATACCTGCCTTGAAGTAGAAGGACTAGAGTTCTAAGACCTTCATCAAGACAAACCAGCAATCCCAACACATAAGAAAAAGAACCATGATGTAACAGAGAACCCCATTCAGAGAAGGTGGATGTCTCCATCCCCACCCCTTGGTGAAGATGAGCTGACCACCTCCCTGCAATGCCCAGGAAGCCCATCTATTTACTGCATCAGAGCAGACTCACTGGGGATGCCACACGCCAAACCACACTCATGCACCCAAACAAGCCATAGCTCTAAATATAGGTCTCCCCTCATCCACTGCAACAGCTTATACGAAAAAGGCTTTAAATAAAGGCAGGCAACCCTCCCAGCACATTTGCTGAACATCTACGTATAACATATTCTTGTTACTTACCACAGTTATTGATTAAATACTTGTTTCCTAGAATAGGCTTTTTATGTAAATAAATTAATATATTCTTAAATTATATCACAGATGTCCATAAAATCCTAATTATATAAAACTCATAACATTGCAATTACACACTGATCAAGTAATTATGTACTGTGCTCAAATACTGAGTATTTTGGAGCAACATTAGGTTTCCAATTTTGTTTTACTTAAATGAGACAGCAATGATCTGACCACCATCACATACAGAAATGATGACCAGATTTTGTACAAGCTAGAGAAAAAAAAAAAAATCTATGAAAGTATTCCGCAAAGCTATAAAAAATTAATAGCTATTATCAATAGACTTTATTAAAGCTAGTATCTCCAAGGGAAAACATTCTTATAAAAATAATCTCGACCATATATCCCTATAAGAACATGTTCCACAATTGGCATGAATTGGCATGAGAAAATAACCCTTTAATAATCCATCTGAACCCACTCTTCCCTTGATTTGTTCAGATAAAGCAGATTTCCACAGAGACTCCACCTCACCTGCAGCAACCAGAGATGCCAGAAATACAGCACCTGAACATTTTCATCCTTTTTACCACAAACAAATTAATCCAATTCTAGAATTACTGAAACGAGTTTATATCTTGCTGAGAGTCTTACAGAGAGTAACATTTTTTGAAATGGGGGGAAAAGCATGTTCCTTTAATCTCAAGGCCCATCACTTCCAAGTTAGAACAATTAACTCATGACATCTTTTAAGCAACTTGATATCAAGAAATGCTGTAAATCCATGTTTTGATTAAATTAATGGACAAATATGGGTGTACAAAGACTTGCCAACTCACAAAGAGGACCAGCTGTGAAACATGGCCTCATTTTCTTCTTCAGTAATTTGACTTCCCTGCTACCCCCAGAAGAGTGCAAGCCAGATCCCAAATACGAGACTCAATACCTCAGTTTAATTTTGGACATAATTCTCTTTTCTTCCTAAAAATACATAACCTTAATTCCAGCCCACAGATGCATCAACTATTGCAGCCTTATTTCACCTGCTATCAATTTATTTTTATTGTAATCATGCCACTTCACATTTCCTTTTACTCTTTTGAAAGGTTGAAAGGTTCTTTTCAGTGGTTCAAAGGCTATATACAAAATATTTTCACTCTTAATTAGATTAATTCTTTCAGAAGCCATGAACATCCATGCTAGCTGTAGAACACACTTGACGTCAGATGCACCAGCAGTTGTTGACCCATCCATGTAAAAGTATCAACGACACCAAGAAAAAGAGGCAAGAAGGGGAAACCTATGTAGATACTTGCAAACACAATATACAGATGGTAAAAAATGAGAAAGATTTAACATTAAGATTTAACATTTTCCACCAGTTCCTAGTATGACTTGCATGGCCATGGAAATGAGCAACATCCTGGCTAACCTGAGGGTGTTAAGCTGCGTAGATCAATGATGGTAATAACTCGCCAAGATGGACCTTTGCTCTCAGCAAGCAGGAATGGCTATCACTGGTACCGTAACCAAGTAAACAAAACTACAACAAAGAACACCAGGATAAAACAGGATCAAGAGCTGCACAGGTGAAAGCAACAAGGACGAAAATAAAAAGTTATTATAGTAGAACTAAGCTCTTACACAGAGCTATGTATCTGTGAATCATCAACCATTCAGTATTTAGAGAGCAGATGGCTGGAAGGTCCCCATATGTGAAAAATATTATTATCAAGGAGAGACCATAGTAACAGTGGAATATAAAACGACACCAAGACTTTTATATGAACTGTTCCTTAAGAGAAAATTACTCACTGGCCCGTGTCAAAAGCCTGAAGATTGAATGTTCTCAGAGAAAAAAAGCAGCCAAAAAGGCTTTTGAAAATAGTTGATAATCATTACAGCTCCTCTTCAAAAAGAACAGTTCTCAATTGACTTTAACAGTAATCTAATTTTGAGAATTAATTACTACTTACAAGTCTGTTAATTAGTCCCAATGCTAAACACCATTTAATCACCCTTGTAAAGGAACATTACCCAATACCAGCTTTTAAATAAGAAAAAATAATTTTAAATTATATTAAGGACAATGACACTAAAATGTTGAGAAACCTCTTGCTGCCAAAATGGGTACCATAGTAAGAATTTTCATCAAGTGCTGCCCAACGTACAGGGAAAGCATCAGGAATGCTGGGCAAGCACCTCTCTCTTCGTGTCAGTGAAGTACCAATGCACAGTTTCCTGTGCTGACAACCTGATTTCCACTCAACAGATGTAAGATATGTTACTCTCCATTAGAGGGACAGGTGCCTAAAATAGCCCAACTTCACATTTTCTTGTTACTCCTAACAGAGCTGGCCAGCAAGAGCGATCTCCCTCTGAAATAACAGTCTAGATTCAGGGACTATTGCATTACCACCTGATGAGTAACTGAAATTTGATGAGCTACCTCCACACTGCAGCATGTGAACTTCAAAACCAGCCCTCTGATGGCTCTGCTGGCTCAAGTTTTAAGTAGGTACCACCGAGCTCAGATTTCATAACCACACACACACAAAGACCTCTATCTTGTATTAGCCTTTGTCTGCGATAACCTCACTGGATGAAATTTCTTCTTAGTGAAGAAGCTGAAGGTTTCCACTGGGGCTGCCGATGGCCATACCTGTTTCATAAGAGCACAACGTGGAGGAAGGGCTATTCCTGAAGGAAAAGTGCATCAGGCAAGCTCTCAAATGCTTTAATACAAAATGAGCTGGTTTGGACTTTTTTTTGGTTTACCAGGACAAAATTCTTGGACCCTACATTTAAGCCTCCTAACAACAGGCTTGATTTTACTGATTGTCCTTTTTATTCCCGGTGTCTGGAGACAGAGGCTTTCTTAGCGTCTCTAAGAAACCAACGTGGATTTTCAGTGAATAGAACAGAGCACAGTATATTAGCACAGACCTGTTCTCCTAGGCATGGATTTCTAAGAAGCCCACTCCAGGCTGTATTAAGCTGGTTTTCTTGACACCAACGATACCTGTGAGGGTTCCCTTGCTCCATGGTACAAGCTGCACATGCACTCAGAAGGCAGCACAAGGTACAACCAGGAATTTGCATGCACACACAGGTAGACAGGTTTCCATTCCTCAATTAATTTTATATTCTTCCCTATGGCCTTAAACTACACATGAACTAGAAAAATTTGTATCAACAAGCAATATCACCCCGAACCCTAAATGACTGGAAGTAAATTACAACTACAAGGCTGTTCCCTTCTGTTAGGTATTATTCTCTTAAACTATAAAGCTGGTAAGTTCACAAACGGTTACACCAACACCAAACTGTTAGAAATGCCTAGATGATACCTCTCCTTACCTCCACTGAAAGGGATGGCTGTAGCATGGACTAGATGGATTGCTCTGGGGTTGTGAGTTCAGGTAAAATACTAGAGGAGAAGTAACAAGTGCACAGTCAGCACTAAATGGGAATTTAAGGTGCTGAAGACCTGGAGCAGATGTAGGAGAGAACATGTGCTGGTGAACATCACTTCCTCGGCAGTGGGAGAACAAAGGAGAGGAGATTCTGACAAGGTACCACAGTAGAAAAAAAAATAAATCAGGGTCAATATCACATCTTCTACTTCAATAAAGAAAAAAATAAAGATACTTCTAAAATATAAGTTATATCTTCGTAATAAATGCAATAAACTAAGTCATCCTTTTGATTATCATCTAACGCAAAATGTATTTGTCAGTCAATATATTATCTAGTCAAGATTATTTATCCACTATGAAAATCTTCCAATCTGGAATTATCCAAATTCTTTTTTGTAGTGATTCCCAGGCTTTCTGGAACACACACCACTGTCAATCCTTCATGTAAAACATTTAATTGAGAAAAATGAACAAAGTTGATAACGGCACCAGCAACAGACGTGGACCATTTGTATCACAGCCTTTACAATCTGGGAGCCATGGTTCCACGCCACGGCTGTGGCAACAACAGAAATATGCAATTCTGAAAACATGGATTACACAAACCATTAACTAGAAAACAACAGTGTTTTATAACAATTACTAATTAAGCATGAAAGCAGCATTGCCAAATGCCTTTGTTCTAATTTTAGCAATGGGGAAACTGAGGCACAAAGAGGTTAAGTGACTTGTCCACAGCACATCCATGGCAGCATCGGGATTACAGCCGAGGACACTGATTCCCAGCTCTGTGCTCAGTCCTGTACACTCTTCCACTCTCGCAGGGTTAGCAGCCAACACATATTTGTATACACGGAGAGCACGGAAAATTTCTCAAAGTAGCTGCTTTCCAAAAAGCTGCAAACAGACTTAAACATAAAAGAGAGGTTCTAACACCTACTTTATTGTACTATACACGATGAGATGTCCTTCACTAGAAATAAAGTAAAAAGTAACTAGTATTATAAAGTGTGCTTATGCATTAGAATACAAACCAGTGCCACCTTATTTTTACAACTATAACTTTGATTTTGATTAAGGGATGAAAAAAGTTTCTATTTACCATATTTAAGCATAAAAGTGAGCAAGAGGGAAATCTGGGGCATGCTTCAGTTTTGTTTGGTATTCAGACATGTTACTGTGAAAGTCCTGAAGTCAAGCACGTTTGTCAGTGTTCCCTGCTTTAAATTTCCTAATGAATCCAAATACTTATCAGTAAGTAACCTTTACATATTGGAAATCCTGCCCACCAGCAATCTCTGCTTAAACAGCTGATGAGCTTTACAGTCCGCAGACAGAAAAGGTTAAGCCTGTGCCTCTTACCCTGCTCCTCCCTTCACTGGCTATAGGATAGATTCATTTAGCCTCCTCTACTTATACACATAGTATTAAATATACAACATCCTTAATTTTAACTAATAGAAATAATAATAAATAATTCCAAACATTATAAAAAGCAGCTTTCTTTAATAGATTTCAAAGCATTTATAAAGGACACAAGCATTAAAAAGTAATTGCTTGTTTAAAATTCGTATGTAGAAATACATGTGGCAATATAAATAAAGACTTTTTGCTTCAAATCTAAGAGTTTTCAATAGCATTCTTAATTTTAAAAGATAATAAAGGTAGCAAAGGTTTCTGTAGATCTGAGCCCTGTGACAGCTTTCTGGCAGTACTTTTTAAATCTGAAGAGTGATCAAACTAGAAAGACAGAGTTATAACCATTGAGTTTTACTACATTAATGGTACAAAACCACACTGTACCCCATTTAAAAACATTTAAATGTTGCTCTTTTTCGGCTATGCTTTATGCTAAATGCTCACAAAAAGTAAAATGTTAAAGCTTCCAAATGAAATTTCGTATACAGCCAAATAAGCATGACAGATAAAGAAGGTTCTAACAAATAAAAGCAATGTCTATTGTCTAAGGTCTGGCTTGTTTTTCTTCACAGTTTCAATTTGAAATGTCTAAGTGCAATTTATTTCTCACAACAGTCCTTACTGGATCCGCAGAGATGGGGCTCCAAGCCTCTGTTTCCTCCGTTTCATCATTGTGCTGATGATATTTTATGTTTCTTCCCAGCATAAGAGGCTTAGAGCTGGGGAGAAGAGCCCACCGTTATCACTCCAACGCAGAGCACAGAACAATCACTGCAATTCCAAGCTCTTCGTGTACCCCCAGTGTCACAGAGACCTCAGCAGTTCAGTAACCGCCCAGATTAATCACACTGCTCATGTCAAAAACCTAATTATTTAAAAAAAAAAAAAAAAATGTATCTTCTGCGAGTCTATTCATAGCATCCAGAGAAAGGAAATGAAGGAAACAAAGGTGCAGGAAAGTCCAAGACACAAATTAGCCATCTGACCCATCACGCAGCCAGCAACGTAGTCCTGACACACTGGGGCTGAGCCCACAGCGAATCAGTGACAAACTTCTCCTGGGCTTCAAGGAGCAGGAACAGCCGCTCTCACCAAATCAAAAGGAAAGCGTAAAGCCAAAGAGGGAGAGCGATGGCACACTTGAAAGGATTCTGGCAGAAATCTCATATAGCAGCTTGAAAACTCACACTGCGATAGGAATAGAGTCCCCGCTCCCACCCGAAGCCCTGGCGGAGTCATCAGCGGTGCAAAGAGCAGCTGTTCTCCACCGGCGGGGGGGACACGCCAACCGGCCCTTCTTCAGAAATCAATCCCCTTAAGAACACCCACAACTTTAATCTGAAAACATCCTCCTGTAACTGCCAAACCGTGTTTCAGCCACAAACTTTATGGAGACTGAAAATAGAGCAATAGCAGTCACAGCAGCCCAGGGAGCCAAAAGCTTAAAGAGGGGAGGGAATGGGGGGGGGGGGGGAAGAAACACTTTCAGTAGGAGACAATGTTCCCTCGTACAATGCAAGTCTTGCATTTTGGGTTGCAAATGGCCATTTCAATCCGCTCAAAATCAATTTCATGCTATTAACAAAACTGCCCCAAAATAACATCCAACGTTTTTTAACTGTGTATTTGTAAGAAGGTAGCTTTCCCCAAAAAAATTCCAAATATAGATAGACTTTAAAGTTTTAAAGACTTCACTTAGGTAAAAACTGCTATTCATGAGTACTCATCAACCAAGTCAAATTCCAGATTATCTTCAGATCCTCCCGTGAGTCAAATCACAGCAGGAGCGCCCCACACTACAACATCACAACCTCCCAACAGCTACGTCCCATCAGGAGAACAAACTGCCAGTCTCACAGGAAAGGGCTGGGGTGCCCAGGGTGGCTGGTCCTTAAACAACCAGAGCCCCTACCCCCCATAACCCACCCACCGTGCCTTCAGAGTAAGAAAGCACAGCAAGCAACAAAAGGTACAAATTTGGTACATTGTATCTTATTTTATTATACTTATTAAATAGGAACCTGGATTAAGTAGTGCAAACTTGATAATAAAAACTGCACAAAAGATTTTTCTCACTTTTAAATCCTTGATGAAAACCTCCACGAATTCTTTGACTCTGAGATTACAGCATATACAGAACACTAAAATCCCCCCCCATTCACTAAATCACTGCTTTTATAGAAACAATGCTTTCAAACTATTTTTAAAGCCTCATATACGAATACCAACACTCCTACAGAGCCCTGCAGGGATAATTCGGCACGTTCCACCTCCAGAGCCAGCCCCACGTATCAGCTTCAGAGCACCAGGTTATTTTTGATCTGCTTCTGTGCAGCTCAGAAAAGGATGAGGTGGTTAGAAAATACCACCTCTTTATCTCCCAATCTAAAAAAAAAGTATCATAAGCAGCAAGCCCTGAATGGAGGCATTATTTCTTACTCTATTTCCAGATCCAAGACAAAACAGAGTGCACAAGTAGCAAAACTCCCTACACCTTTTCAGAACCCTTTTTTGTCTTGCTCCTGGCAGGGAAAAAGCATCGCTCGATCCCCAGCAGAAATGGTCACCCACCAAGGCGAACAGAAACGGAATGATATACTCCATTTCTCTGCAGATACAGGGGAAATTCCCACAGCACCTGAGCGTGGCAAGATAAAGACATACACCAGAATTTTTTTTCCCTGTCATCAAACTTCTGTTTGTTTCCGAGGTCTAGGCTTTAAAAACAATATAAGTAGAAACTGATATAAATTGCTATTCAGCATATCCTCCCAAGCAAATTCCTTGCTGTGTTTGTGTGTTATTTTGCTGTCAGGAAGCTGGGGGTGAGTTTAGCAAATTATGATGAAGATTTGTTTAATGAAACACCCTATGAAACGTCTAGGGCTACAGAAATGAAGACCCTTCAGAGGCTTACAAGTAGAAGAGGGGGACAGAAAAGGAGGTAGAGAAACAGAGAAAACAAGCCCCACAGCAGACATAAATTGCCTTAAAAAGAGATTAAAAGGAATAAAGACAACCATAAAAGCCTTGCATGTGTCTTCAGCAAACACTATTATGTTCTTACCACATTTCATAAAGCCAGACAAAATCTTGAGGTAAATACTATTTCTTATCAGCACATATCACTATCAAAACAGCAGTTTATAAGATTTGATTTATTTTAAAGTGTGTTTTTACTGGATATATTCTGGATCATAATTATTTTTCATTGTTTTTTACACCTTCATGTTCTTTGCCTGTTCATACACAAACTTTAAAAGTATATGTATTTGATACAGATGACTGATAGCAGGAAAGAATTAACAAAAATAACTTGCATCTGAAATTAAAACTGGTTTAGCAAATTCAGTTTGCTGAGGAAATTACTCTTTTCAAATTTAGATATAACGTAGGACAGTAATATTTTTTTTTAGAAAATTTGGCATTTAGATAGTACAAAATTTACATCAACCCAAGATGGTGACTGTGCCTAAGAAACCATGAGGATATCAAATATAAACTCACGTTTTTCATATTAAAAAAAAATAAACTAAACGGGTCAATAAAGTTCATGTTATAAACAACTGAATTTATTAAAAATGGGGTACTGAGCAAGAAACCAGAAGGCTCAAACGCAACCCCAACTCGATTTAGCAACTGCTGATGCGCCGAGGAGGCGATCAGAAGAAATCGCAAGCTCCAGGACGGCGCTGCGCATCCCGCAGCCACAGTGACACTCTGCAGCTCACAGCCTGGCCTTCGGGATGCTGAGTTGCTGTTACACACATGAACACACACGAGAGCTTCATCACCAGCCTCGTCTCGCTGCTCAGTCCCCACCTTTGTCCTTCCAAGTCTGGAATGTCTTTAAGCGCGCTTCCCGCGCAGGTGCACATCAAAACCATTTCAAAGCTGAAGCCAACAATACGAAAACCAATCTCCGTCCGTGCTGTAGCACCAAAAGAACAGAACAGGGTAATGGCTGAAAGGAATTAAACCACTTCCACTAATAGGATGGAGATCAAAGTTTGGGCCTATCACTTCACATTCGCTGTTTGAAATTCAAGAAAATATTCATGAATGGTAATTATTTTTTGTGACCAAAGCATGAGAAAAACATAACCGATACATTTATATGCATAATTTATTAAAGGAAAACTTTGAACTCTGGTTATTGAACCACACCAGAGACAGAATATAACTACTTGTTCCTGTTCTCATACTTGTATTATTCAACCTCTTGGCAGCCCACAACTCAGTTGAGTATAATTTCCTTTAGTGTATTAAACATAACTCCCCTGTAGAAACACACACACTTCAAGCATATTAACAACAAAATGGTATCTAAATAATCAGGCATTCTTCTTAATGTCACCCTGCATACAATTCCCCCATCTGTTTTACATGCCTGCTCGCTCCATACTAATTATTTCAAGATTAGACTGCAAGATCTCCAAGGGCCAAGCCATCCTTTATGGTGTGCTTGTGTTCCCTTCTGCCAATATGGAAGAGTCACTAATCAACAGACTTCACAGGCTGCATCCCACCATTCCTTCTGTTCAGCTTCTACCCAAGACCTTCCTTAGGTGACAAAGTTCCTCATGCTCTCCTGCCAAAGATACTGGGACATCTAACTCCGCTCCTTCTTTTTCTTATTACAAACTAACATAGCAACTGTTGTCCATGCCTACAATCAGTTCATGCACAATGAACTCGTACTGACCCTAGCAAATATGAAGCAATATGAATCAGATAAAGAAAAAGTTAGAAGCATTGTTAGGAAGAGCTCACCCTTCTCCATTTGGCAATGACAAAGACCTGAGCTAATCCACGGTTTAAAACCTTTCTAAGTCAACAATGAACCAAAGCAATCACCAAGCAAGCAGCAATAATCAAGTCTTCCTTCTACTTCTGGCTGGCTGGAAAATAATGACTTCCTCCCCAAACACAATCTTTTTAAAGGAGTAAATGCACCCCAGCCTCAGCCTAGCACACAGAAAAACGCTGAGTGGCTCTATATTTCTATCTAATACAATTGCTACTGAACTGCTACAAAGGACTGGAGTTTGTGGAGAAAATGGATGCACCTCTTGAGGGCTTCTGGCTCCACGCCAGACACTTCATTCTTCTGTCAATTCCTGCTTTTGCTTCTGTCGGGGAACAAAAGTCAATGACAGCCAGTGAATCAGGACCCAGCTACACCCATAGCTATTCCTATTCACCAGCTATAGCACAACAGCAGCTTTCAGAATAAATTTTATTTCCAGAATTTATTTTTGCTTACGAGGTTCACTGTTGAGTTGACAGAAGCAGGGGAAAGGTCTCCAGAAGAACTATGTTCTGTATGTAAGTGTATTTTAGGCCACCGACAGAATGAAGACATTTATACATATTATGTGTATATTTTTATATATATATACACACATATAATGAGTATTCCCTTTCTTGTAAAAATTTCTCTCATTCCTGTTTCGAAGACTAAGAGTGGGTTTTTTTAAAATCCAGTAAGCAACCTGATACTGGGATGTGCAAATCATGTGCATCAGCTCCACAAGACCCTTTTCAGTCAGCCTGTACGCTTAACAGTACAGCATCAACACAAATACACACAAACCACAGAGCACTACTGACTTCTTAAATAGTTACACTTTTCAAAAAACAAGAAATCATTTGGTAGAATTGACCACAGAATCTGTAGTTTCGGAAACCGCCATCAAATAATCAACTAGATAACACAGGCAACTGCCCGGAGACATTTCAATTCTTCATAGGTTTTCAGTCTCGCTAGTAGCTACAACCTTGCACTTAAAATTTATGGCCTGAATCTTCTTGACACAGGCTGCTAAATTTCTTCACGTAATGATGGCTTAAAAGGCACTCACTTGTGGAAGAAAACTGAAGCGAAGTAATGAAAACTGAAGGTGCTAAGTCAATATAGAAATAAAACATTCAGTCATTTGGTTTAGTTACTACTAAATAAAACACTACACATTTGAAGCACGTCATTTCTATCTCAGATATTTCAAATGTAAATGCATGAGTAGTTTTCTGTCATACCCACCTCCACACTTGACCGAGGGAAGGAAGTATCTGTGGCATCCTCAATTTCAATTCCAAAAGTTTTGTATGAAAATATCTAAGTTACATTAAACAAAAACCCTACTGGCAACTCACTGCTCCACCATTTATTTAGAGAACCTTCACAATTTTCAAATCACGAACACCCTCTTTCTTAAAAATCTATCAAATATAGTTAAGGTAGCCTCAAAAAAAAATTCAGTCACTGTTTCATGTTCTTTAAATAACTCCCTGGCTGGTTTACCATTGTCATATGAACTAAACAAAAAGGTCTGGTCATGTCCCATTTTCAAAAAAAGGCCTTTTGATCCGTTGTATTGTTCAGCCCTGAGTCACTCGCACTTTCCAAACACTGCATTATCCAAACACTGTTTCCTGTACAAAGGGGAGAGCTTACATTAAAAGACTGAAAATCATTTCTCATTAGAACCAGAAACCTGAGGAAGAAAGGTTGTATGCTTTTGTGAGCTTCATGTCTGTAGTACACAAGCTGTGGGAAACAATTTTAAATCATAATGCAATAACAGGCAGTACAAAAGCTTTCTCTTTTATATAATCTAATCAATAACACAGTTTCCTCCCTCAGAAATCTGTAAGCATAGCAGAGACTAAGCACTTACAGTATCACTGAAACACAAGTTAGTTCGCTAAAATTTGTTAAACATCATAATGTATATTTAAAAAAAAAACGCTATTTGTTTAAACCGCATTTTCAAAAGCCTACTTTTACCAACAATAACAGATTGTTAAAATATCTCTGTTACACTGCCTGCTCCACAAACACCTGACCCGCGTGGCCCAGGAGCTGTGTACTTAGATTTCTGTCAACAGACCGTTTGAAGAGCAGTGATCAAAGTTGTCTCATATCACATAAATAATCAGTGACTTCCGCAGAGTCACTTCCGCGATGTCACTGCGAGCAGCACTCGACACCGCAGCTACTTCTATAGCAGGATCAGCTCAAGCCCATAATTAGAAGTAAGCTTACACGACTACTACTTTTCCTACTACACTTAAGGAAATGAAGAGGCTTCAGCCTCAGAGAAATGCAAGCTGTTTCCAAGTGCACGACAGATTCTTGAAAATGCCAACAGAGAAAACAGCGTGTCTGCCCATTTCAATGATTTCCACAATTGAACAGCTATATATGTTCAAAACAAACCAAGCGAGGAATAAAGAATAATTATACTTACAAGCTTCCTCTTCTGGGGAGACTGAGCTCCTTCTGGAAAAAAGAAAAAAAAAAAAAGAATGAAAACCTGGAGTTAGTTTTACTTGTTATTATATATTACTTATTTATCAATAAACGACTGAGGCAAAATTGACAAAAAGCTGGCAATCTCCAAACCCGTGCTGAGTGTACAACTGTGCACAGGACCTAAGAGGTGACATTCATAGCACAGCAGTCTGGGGGACAAAAGCTCCCCATTTTGTTGGAATAATCATTGCCCTTACAGTCACAAAACCGTAAGCACCCAACAGAGCAAATATAACTTGGAAATTCAAGCCTAAACATAGACAAGGCAGTAATTAATTCTGTCCTACATACCTCATCAGCATCATATCCCATCCCCTTCCAGCAGCGTGATACGCAATATGCCTCGCATCTGCTGCGTGTATGTTCTCACATTCCCACCAAAAGGAAAAATTAATGCAACAGAATGGCTTTTGGGTGTTGGTTTGTTGTGGTTTTTTTTTCAAATGTACACATTACTTGTCTTATACATGATCACAAAAAATCCAGGGCCAATAAAACAAAACTCCCACTTAAAAGCAGCATTCTCCCACAACTCCCACTTAAAAGCAGCCCTCTTGAGAGCCAGAGAGGGACTCTTTGTCAGGAAATGTAGTGACAGGACAAGTGGTAATGGATTTAAATTGCAAGAGGGGAGATTTAGATTAGATTTTAGGAAGAAATTCTCTCCTGTGAGTGTGGTGAGACACTGGAACAGGTTGCCCAGAGAAGCTGTGGATGCCCCATCCCTGGAGGTGTTCAAGGCCAGGCTGGATGGGGCTTTGAGCAACCTGCTCTAGTGGGAGGTGTCCCTGCCCATGGCAGGGGGGTTGGAACTCCATGATCTCTAAGGTCCCTTCCAACTCTAACTATGCTATGATTTTGCACCTAAGCAGGAAAAGCAAAGGGAGAAGGGGAATTTTAAGGTATTTTATTTAAGCAAACAGGCCATGAGCATCCAGGGGGCACAGCGAGCGGTGACAGCATCGTGAGGCAACACCCAGCTGGGTTTTTAGGCTCCATCCCTACACGGCTGCTCCCTTCCCGTCCGGGGGCCGCCGGACCCTGCCATACCAAAGGCCGCCACTAGGTGGGAGCCGCCCCCCGCCCGCCGCTGCCCCGGAGGCCACGCCCACCGCGTCCTGGCCACGCCCACATCCTCCCAGGCCCCGCCCCCAGCGCGCCGCCGGGAAGCCGCGGAGGGAGCGAAGGGGAAACAGCGGGAAAGGGAAGCGG
>JAHREE010000380.1:33199-113313 GCA_033628505.1 Tringa tobata | reverse complement strand
GGTGTGATTTGACTGGTTTCCACCCACTCCGCAAAGGAGTTTGACATTACGCGCCCGTGCATCCTGAAAAAATAAACCACGTTTTAAGAGGGAAGACACCTGATAAAAGAGTGCTGAGCTGCGACTACTGGGTCTGAAACACTATTTACAGGGTGCAGCTGTAAGCCTTTAAGCAAATATGCTAAGACATTTTTCATTTAAGACCACCCTTCATGAGAACCACACGTGAACACTGAAGATTTCAAACAGCGCATCTGCCCCCCTGAGCACTGGTGCTCCCAGTACCTATATGTATTACCATTATTACTTCAGCCAGCCTCCATGCCACCTGCTCTCTCAGTCAACAACACAACCCTTAATAACCCATAAAGCTTACTTTTCTATTTGATTTATATGGAGTGATAAATAAGTGTATTTTAAAAGCTTGTTGCACATTATTCACACAGAACTTTCGGAAGTGGAAACAAGTAACTACTTTCACAAGTCCTAAAAAATAAGAAGGGTATTAAATCTTGCAGCACCCAAATGACAGGAACAGAGTGTTCTGGAAGTTAATTCTTTGTATCAATTCCACATTTCAAGGCATAATTATTAAATATGCAACTTGAGCTCTACATGACAAAAGAAGCAGCAGATTTTCAGACAACCAGTTAAAAATGAACCCTGGGAAAGAAATTCAGCATTGTGGAATTTATAAAAAGATGATTCTAATACCCTCCTTCAAAAGACTTCCTTATGTTTATTTCCTTTTATCTTATTATCTCAGATCATGCAGATATAAAATCGGTTGGACACCGTAACATGCTACAGTTCAGGTTTCACAATAGGACTGAATCCTCACAGACTCTATCACAGGAAGCTAGAAGAGAAAATAATATTGGCCATTTTAAGCACCACTTTTCTGTTTATATAATATATTGTTTAGTACATAGATACTGCAAATGTATTTTATTGTGATGTTTTATGCACAGACAACTGAAAACAGGAATGTTTCAGGCAGCAGAAAGAGTGCTGGCTTTTTGCACATATATATGCACACAATATGAAATGGAAATAAAGTCTGGAAATCTATTTGTTCATTGACCTACAAGACAACCCGTATCTTTTAAACGGATATGTTATGTTATAAAAGTGTGAAGAAAACAGGAGCCCATCATTCAAAATTGTCACTTTCTCTCCGTCTTGTAATTTGTCCTTGAATATGTAGCTGCACATATGGCACGGACCCACAGGCAAAGTTGGATGCTGCAGTCTGCACTGATGGCAGCTTAAACGTAGTCCTTTCAAATTAAAGGGAGAACCATGGCTACATTCAGGATGTTCCATATCTTTGCCAGAGCAGACAGCAGAATTCTGGAGATTGCCTTTGACCTTGGCTTTCTTGCAAGGTAGCTCACTATCATACCAGTTGGGACAATAGACAAATATTTTTACAGCTATAACAGTAAATACATTTCAGTTAATAAGTTAATATTTCACCGATGATGAAACTCCACTGACACTCATTGACCTGGTACCATGCACTCGTGTTTTAATTTTTTTTCCTTTGCTGACTGTTTGCTTTAGGGTATACTACCAACCAGCAGGGGATTAATTAAATCTCTTTCTATACATAAGCATTTGCATTACAGAAATGATATAATGAGGGTTGGAATCTCCAGTTCTGATGGAAAATACAACCTGGCCATACAAGGACAAACTGTAATCCATCCATCAGATTAACAGGAAGGAATTTTTCATGGTGATTAAAAAAAGCACCCCACACTAAGCTTCTCTTTCTCCTATCAGAATCTGTCAAGAAAAATAATTTCCTTCTTTTCACCGCATCATTGTAAATGGTTATTAAAAACACTTCTTCTGAATTTCTCTCTCTAGAAATGATTAGATCTGAACTTGTTTCCCAAACTCATCAGCAAAGAATTTTAAACAGCAACACTAAAAGCGTATCTCTACTGAATGTCAGATTAACCTATGGAATATGCTGCAGATAGTTTCTATAATTTACTGACTTTTTAGAGACTAAATTCAGAATCATATTGTTAGATCATCTGCTTAGCTACAGAGATGCTTAAAATACAGAAAATGAACACCCAAGCTCTTGCCAATATCATTCAAAGTATTGAAAGGACACAGAGTTTAATTCCCAGACCTTTCTCCACAATGGACAGAATTTATGCCTGCAATCACACAAATCCTGAATTGCCACGGACAGCTTAGTCTCAGCGCATCTTCCCATATTCCCAGGACCAGTCAAAGTGCCTGGAACTGCCCTTTCCTAGGCAATCTCACCCTTCACAGAGGGTGCCAGAGCTTTTAGGACAATGTGTGGCACTGGAATAGTTAATGACAAACCTGTTCACCCAGTGCTACCCTAAACATACTACATGTTCAAAGCAAATTAAATGTATTATTTTGATTCATTCTCTACCTCAATAGAAGTTACGTGTCAGGAAAAATGCCTTTTGCAAAGTACATTAACATATAAAATCAAATGGGGGAAAAAAACAGCTGTTTGACTAACCGGCAAATCTATTTCTTTTAAAAACCACTTTATATCAGTCTTCAAACCCCTGGGTCACAAATCAGTCAATGATGCATTTAATGTTTTTAGCATTTTCTGGCCTTTCTCTTCAGCTTAGAAATCTCTTACTAGTCAGCAAAAAAAGAGAAAAAAAAGTTACTGCAGAAGAAAATAAAGCTAAATGCCCTTTAAACCTTAGGTAAAATTCTCAAACACAGCAAATTATTTTCCCTCCCCCACCAGCCCTCCTGCCTGGGCAATGCAAAGTTCTTCCTTTGAAGGAAAAGCTAAAGATCCAGGTCACATCTGTACATTAAGCTGTCAAGAATATATGGCTACAAAAGTTGCCCGCTAACCTTTCATATCACTTAACCTCAGGGCTCTCCATAAGATTAAGGAACCTAAAATAATTCCAGAATACATCTCAAAACAGACAAGAATTTCCACTTTCCACAGAATATGTTCAGTGCTCACCCCCATATATTTTTTTTTGGTAAGTATATGTATTTTAGTAAGCTGGTGTCTGCTCCATATTTTGTACATTACATCATGTTTTCAAGCCCAAAATACAACATTACACAGTCCACCACGGGCCAGACTGAACCCACTCATGGCAACAAACCCGACTGAAACCACACGGCGTGGCTTGGACAGGCAGGTGACAATGGAAACGATGCGTGCAAACGACATTCCCGAGTGGGTGAATGGAGAAATGCCCAACCCCAGGAATAAACCAGCTGCCACAGCTGAGCTACAGATGACGGGAGGAGCCGGAGGCTGCAGCCGAGGGCAGGGTGGTGCAGGCACATCCCTCGCCAACCCGAGCAATGAATGACTCTCCCAGTTCTCCGAGTCTCATTTCCTTCCCCGGGATTCATTTCTATCTCTGTTATTTGGGACTAAGAGCAGCGGGTCACTCTAATTTCATGCTATCGCTCAAGCGGCAGCCTCTTTCTTTTCATAGTAAAGAAAATAGCTAGTTTCATATTTGAGCCCAAGCTTTTCAGTTGAGGTTAAACAGCGAATGCTTTCTGAAAATTAAAGACAACCTCGGCGAACCCCGGTCACATCGAGAATAGCAGGTACAGTAACTCAGCTGTTCAATCCTTAGATGTCAGCAAACTAATTTACTATCAACTTGATTGTTTTCCTCAAGGCTGAAAAAAACCCCAGTGTACCAGCAGGCCCAATTCAAATACACTTGCCAAACTTATTTTTCAATGATACATAGCACGTAAAAGATTATGTTTTGAAGATGTAATCTCATTTGCAGAAAGAAGTAAATTTAAAGATTACAGCTTTAATTTTGCAACCCAGAGTCCTAGACGTGGCACGGAAGCGTAGAAAAAACAGCAGAGCAGAGAAAAAAGGTGATTTTGTTCTCATAACAATCCATAACTTGAAACAGCAGGAGCTTGAGAGGACCATTAGCATAACTAATTCCCTGAAATAAACAATAACAGCCACTCAAAATGTGCACGCGGATCAACTAAATAAAAAGCAATATGCATGATATTCCTCTGTAAATAAAAGACAGGTTATACTTTAAAACCTGAGAAATAACACCCTTAATAAATGCTCCAAATCTTCCTTATAGGCATTATATTTTTGGACAAATTAGGCTGCGGGAGAGAGAATATGGAGAGGAATAAAGCGCATGGCTTAGACAGCTCACTAAGCTTTCTCATTACTTAATTCTAGTTTTACAAGGCCATGAAGCAGATTACTGATCCACCCGACATACGAAACAGCCTCCCCAGCACTGACCAGTCATCCAAAGTAATGGAAGCAACTGTTCAAAATTCTTTTTCATTTTGCCAGACTACACCAGTTTCAGAAATTTAAGTCAAAAGGTCTCATTCTACAAAATTTCGGAAAATGCAGAGAAGAGTGTCATCTTGGAGCTATACAGGACTGCAGCTGTAATGCTATTGTTAGGAACCACTCTTAAAATTACTGTCTTGACTTGCACCGAAAATTCCTTCAAGACTGGGCATGCAACGCTCACAAGGAGACAGTCACAGCTGCTAAAAATGCCAAGAGCATGACAAATAAACAAATCCAGTTTCATTCTTTCCCTTGTTGGCTCGTACTAATATTAATCTATGATTAAGTCAGTTGTCATTTCTACTGTACACACATCTACTCCTTAAAAAGTTGTTTCTAAAAGAATTGACAGCTGACATCAAGGCTACCTGACCACCAATTTTGTTTGTAAAACTCTTTAAAGATCCTTTATTGAATTTAAAACTGAATTATCAAGACCACCATAATTCTGGTGAGTTTGGGGACTCTTCTGGTTTACCCTAAATGAAATTTACACAAACCAATGTGCGTGTCAAGAGAACTCCTGGACCTGCTCACCAGCTCACATCCATTTAGTGCACAGTTAATACATACTGTGAAGAAAGACCAAAGGTTACGAAGAAAATTATATTGAAATAAATAGATTGAGAGAAAATCTCCAGCACTGTAGTTGGACCAAGAAAAGGCACATGGTCAGCTCAATATTAACATCAGCAGCAGGTATCTCACAACAGTCCACAGGGTCCTGTGGTTGGTCCTCAGGTTGGTTTCTCACTGACTCCTGGAAGTAGGCAAGCAGAAATTAAGTTCTGGTGGTTGTTTTTGAGAGGCACTTCATGTGTCTCCAATTGCTTTGTCAATGGTAGACTAAGACTTCCGACACATCAACAGGATTTTATAAATGTCTACTTCTCAACTAATTTAGACAAAAAGAAAATCTGTGTCAGACTAGTCTCCCAAAACAGCTGGACAGCTTGGCAACCCCTCAAATGAGACCAAGTTTCCTAACAGTAAAGCTCTGGGAGAAAGTCCTAGGGAAGAGAAACCTTTTAGTTCCTTAAAAAGCCTCAACAATAGAGGTGTCTCCCATCCTCCCCTAAATCTGCTGCATGTCCATTCCACACAGGTCATGTGAAAACACTCTCAGAAATTGAAAGCATAAGCAATCAATTTTCAAGATATTTAGTAATTAGTCCTAAAAGGAATTCCAAGCATATAAAGCTCCCTTGCCTTCATCTAGTTTATGACTGATAGCATCTGTAACCTCACGAGGCATCCATTAAGTTCAGTGGTTAATTACATCTGCTCTGACTGGACATCATTTACAGAACAAGCAGATGTCATTTTTCATTGCTTAGCTAGTCTACTTGAGGCACTTCAGCTTACCCCTCTCAAATCACTGCTTCTCCACAGAAACAAGGAAGGAGGCACAGGCAAAGGGTGCTCTGATCATTTTTTGCAAAGGAATAGTTAAAAACCATCATCCATCATCATCCACTTAATGAACAAATCCACATGCCGAGCATCACGTGAAAATCTGGAATAAGCAGACGCCGGTCAGTATTTGTATCTTTGTAAGCAGCCAAAAGAATTTGAAATTCTCTCTTTGCCCTCAAAAGTGAATGGTCTCCAACATTGCTTATGTCTGCTGGGCTCCAAACTGAAACATAAATCTGTGACAGAAGTGATGAAAGAAAGGGCTCTGTTGCTTCATTCCCAGATAATAAATATTTTTTTTACAGCAAAAGCCAGTAGCCACAGAAGTTTTACCTTTGTATCATGTGCAAAGGAAGAGAGTCATCCCCGGGAAATACAAGGTGGTTACACACCTAGTGTGACTCATTTCAGAGTTATGACACAAAGTATTTCAAAATCTACCTTTTTAAAATCAGTTCTAGAAAACACTACTTTCAGTAACAAACATTAAATTGAAACATGCTTCCCTATCTTCTCTTTCACGCATACTTTCAAACAGGTATTTTATCTACTTAGGAATATCTAAATTATCCGTAAAGACACAAAAAAACCTGCAATTAAATGGTTCTTGCAATTTTGCTGAGGTAGAACTGTAATAACCACCAAACTTACCCTAATTTTAAAATTATAATCTTGAACTACCTTAATTTCAAGGGAACAACACTGCCTGTCATGTTCACACCTGGCAAGGCTCTGGAGGTGAAATATAAAATATGAAACTGCAAAGTGGTGTTAGGCCAAACCCAAGATTAATTTACAGATCAAACTGAGTGCGGTGAAAGATTTATACTGGTGTATGCAAGACAATCTTCAGGCTTAGAGAAAGTGGAACATATCTCGGGAAAGCAACAAAATGAAAGGCAGCAGAGCTGGGAACGACAGGCACTGACTGACCTCATCCCTGAGCATATTTTTAAATAATCACATCCAGGCCTATCCTTCAGATACATCATATGTTGAGCAAATGTCAAGTGAACTAAGGTTTTTGGATCTCTAAGATTTTTCATATGAAAAAGTGTGTGACACATCTAACCACCTTCCACAGATTTATTTCTGAACAACCTTACATTTAATACTGTTGGATAATTCAGACTTACTTGGTGCCAAGAGATCTGTTTCAGAGTAAAGGAAAATTCATCCCCAATTAAAGTACTGGTAAAATACAGGCACTCGCTCCCAAAGCACAGATTTGAGAAACTGCAGACTGTGCCTAATGACTTTTAGTTCTGATGGGCGATTAGTGTGCTCTGTAATGGACTGACAGAAACAGCTGATTCTATTACAAGGACATGTTCTGGCTAGGATTTTCTCTCTGTTGCATTTAAATTATAAATATGAACTCTCTTGAAAATATATGAAGACAAAGGACATTAATCAATCTCTAAAACTTCTGCCTTCTGTCCTTTACCATTCTTCAAATTAGACCAAACACTGACTTCATCAGCAGGAAAAGTCTCTCAGGTACTCAGGACTGTTTGCGCCGTCATTACTCTTCCATACTATCAAGCACAGAGTTCTCTTCATCCTCTACACCTTTTGGAAGAAACTGCAAGGTTTTTTCTCATTCAGGTGTTGGCTTCAGAGGCAGATTTTAAGGTATATTCCAGTTTGTATCTATGGGTACAGAAAAAATTTCTGAAGTCTTTCCAAGACCTGAAAATTCATCCAAAATTGTCATTGGAACAGTCCTTTTCTCCAGAGGATTTCAGAGGGGACTTTTCCTGAACCTGACAGATCTAACAACAGCTCATCCTTGTTCACACTTTCAGGTTCAATTCAACGCATGGTTAAAGAATTCAGCTCACAAGAGCTTCCAGGGAGTTAAAAAGTCTTTAACATATTGTTTTTTAACCTAACACCTTTAATGTACTGTAGGAGAATTAGAATACCAGAATCAAAGTCCAAGCTTCTCTTGATACACGCTTCATACAACCTACAAAATATTATACATACTGGAAAGAGAAAGTAGCATGTAAGGCATAAACAAGCACATGTTTTAGTACATCAAAACAATTAAGTACAAGAGTGGTGCAAGCACCTAAAAACCAATTGTATACCTCTGCAAGAGCTTTCTCGCTGTTGTTTTTCAAGTTAAACAATCCGCTAACAATCAACAGCCCCAATTCAATAGCTTTTCTCAGAGTAGAACTTAGAATTTTGATGCACTTGCCATATATAAGACTTTTCACAGATTATTATTTTATTTTTTTTTGCATTTGTGTTTGAGAGGGACCAAACTGCAAAGAAAAAGCTAAAAAGATAAAAGCTTAGTGACCATCTGTGAATAACCTAAATAGTTTGCAAAGAAAGTCTCAAGATTTAACTTTCCAATAGCAACCTTCCACCTGTATGCTCTTTGGTGTGATAAGTTGTCTTCTCCATCAAGAAAATCCTCAGTTGATTTCCTTCAGATGTTTAACTCATTAATCCATATTTAGACATTAATCTTTTCTCTCAGCCAGTATTACCACAAGCTGTACTGGTGCTCACCAAATTCTCACAAGACAAATGCAACTTCAGCAGCCAAAACCAAGGGTTAATAAAACAATTAAAGTGATCCTGTAAAATAATTCATTGCATACACAAAAACTGAATTAAGTTCATTCGATCTCCTCTAAATGTAAATCCTGTGATAACTGAAACTTTTCAACAAAGCAGCTTAGAAATAGATACAATAGTTCCAACGTATTCTGACTGCAAGGGGTTCAAAGCTCTTTTAAAATATTTTCACTTTTTCATTATTTCTCACAAAGTAAGAGCACAGCAAAGTAAAGGAAAGATCGTGATTCCCATTTAAATCCTATTTTTGGGGCTAAAGCACCACACCAAATTCACCACCACATTTTAAGCATTTCAGTTTACTTAAGAGGAAGGATACAGAAACTTTCAGGATTTAAGGTTTATTTTTAATATGGATTTTGTATCTGTTGAATTCAGAATTTTAGCATTGGAAAGCAAAACCACCATCTAGTCCAGAAATTACAGATGACTGGCTACAGGGGGTCTTAAGTAACAGATAAACCCCAAAGTAATCTCAGTGCAGCTTCTGGGGTTACTGCAGATTTACATACACATTAAGTGTTATTTTAAACTGAGTATCTTAAATGGTCTTTTCTCACTTACATGATAAAAAAAAAAAAAAGCAAGTCACAGGTAAAACTCTTGGTTCCTTTTCACTGCTATTAATTGCCCACTACCTTCTTAAGGAATTAGACTATGATTTTTTTCTGCCCATCGTTTGTTTTTATAGAAGCATTTATCTTTGAAACAAATTAAAACATCAGCTTGACATTTATCTAAGAAAAATACTGAGATGGCTCACACAGAGACAAGAACTACCAGAGATTTAGCAAAAAAAATAAATACATGTCTTCAGAAAAAAACAACTGTTTTTCAGATGTAGTAAGTCCATCTTACTGGGAGATGAGCCCCTGGGAAAGTACATTGCTTTGTTAACATGGTGTTGGAATATATTGCAGCTGGAGGTAAAGCAAGTCAAATCACACACTCTCCCTCGCCTGAAGCTGTTAAGAAGGCAACCAGCATTTATGCCTAGTCTGCTTAAATTGCAATCTACAACTTTCTTGAAAAAGATAAAAATCAATAGACATTATGCCTACTTATTTAAAAATCAATAGACATAAAAGATGAATAAAATATTCTTTCAATTTTCCAAATAATTATAATTGAATATTTATAAGTCCCTCTACCCAAGTTCAACGTTAAGTGCAGATGCACATAAATGTGTATTTTTACACATTTGTACACATTTAAATGTGTACTGGTTCTAGGAAGCAGAATCTGTACTGTAAAACAAATTAGAAAGAATTATTTGTAAAATAACTACTGAAGAGTACTAAACCTTGTTCTTTGTCTTAGTACTTCAAACATTGCTAATTTCAGTACAGCATTCCACTGCCTGTTCAGTCCTAGAGAGAAAATGCACAGGATATAAAAGTGATAAAGCAAATGACTGACAGAAAGATACTCTTTTTAAAACAACATAGGGACCCCACTGCACAGATTTCCATTAATTTCAATACAGAAAGGGGGAAATTAAGGTCATTGCACTGTCTAAAAATCTCCATCCGTACTTTCCTTCATATATTCAGGTATTCCTATCAAGGTAAATAAGTCTTCGGAGCCTAAGAAATGCAAGGAACAAAAAAAGGCTGAAAAAACCAACAGGGAAATTTAACAGTATAATCTCCCTTTCCTGTATCTTGCTATTAATCTGCTTACAATGCCAGCTAGCTGCCATGAGCAATACTGAGCAATGGAGCAAAGGAGAACTTACAAGTGCTTCCACACGAATTCTAGAAGCCTAAAAAATAAAACAAAAGTATATTTGGCATCAACCAACCACTCTCTGTAACAGGCATCCTACACACCTACCCACAGGAGGATAACCTCAGAGATCGTGTTGTCAGTATCTGCTTTTCAGGAATGATGGATTAAGATGTATGGGCAGGGAAGTGGCTCTGTAGATGAAGTTTACCAGGATAAAAATTTTATAGAAGAAAAGCACCGTGGAATCTCTTTGGGCAGGAATCCCAGACCGTAATAGTGAAAAATGCAGTTTCAGGGCTGTGTTACCAACTCTTCAGTCAGGACAGTGACATCAATTAGGAAACGTTAAATAAGGTTAGGGAATCTGCAAAGTTAGGACAAGTCATGAGAGCGGAAGATTTTAGTTGCCCACATAGACTGGGCCAGTGCCTCATTAGGATAGAGAGAACAGATAAGAGTATTTTGGACATAAAAAATAATTGTTTCCTGGAAGACCAGTTTGAACTCCAAGAAGAGAGGCTATTTTGAATTTAGTCTCCAGCCTGCTACATTCTTTTTAATTTTTAGTGCCCTCTGCACAATTCTGCCTTGACTTCGCTGCAGCTGTCCTCCGGGCAGATGCCTTCAGTCCCAAAAGGCTGATCAGTTCCCATCGTACCTAATCCTTCCTCTTATACCATCATCTTACCCACACATCGTGGCTGCTAATCTCTTCTTTCCTGCGGAGTCCCACACATGGAGCTGGCAGGTATTACAGAGAATGTTATCACAGAAATCTTGTATTTCAGTGTCCCACATGGCAACCTGAATTTAGCCTCAAGAGCACCCTTCCTCGAACACCCTCCATCAGAAATCTGTTTAACTGCATTTATGAACAGACTCTCCCATTATCAAAATCAGCTTCCTCTTATCCTTCAGGACCGGTTCTGCTGCAGGATTCTCCTCAGCACAGAAGGATACAGTGAAAACACCTGAAAGGTTCTTATTGTCTAGAAGACCAGGTCCACGCTTCCCAGCACGTTGCCCTCTTTTTCCAAAATGCACATCCTCAGCTGCAGCACAGAGGCTGCGCCAGTTAGGATGGGAGCACCCCATCATGTCTCTGTAGGTCTCATCTATGAACCTCTCTACTTTCAGCTGAAAAGAGAAATCCAAGTCTCTTAGTGCTGGGAGCTCCTGAACCGCATGTACACAATAAAGGCCTGCTCCCTGACTACGTATATTTTGCATTCTCGGCAATAACTGGAGAACCCTTCACTTAGACACTAGATTTTTTTACTTGTATGTTGTATTTTAAATGTGGCAGGTATTAGAAGTTAATATTAGTAAAGCTTCTCCTTTAAGTAATTAAGATTACTCTCTTCTCACCCCAACCCAAACCATTCTGTGATTCTATTCTACTTTTATTAAACAGATTAAAAATATATTCAACATGATATATCCAACATATCCATGTTTGGTTTGTTGTTCTGTTGGATGTGGTTTTGTTGTTGTTTTGCTTTTTATTTTTTGGCTTTTTTAAATGCTGACTTGAGGCATTCTCTCTCTCCGCTGAAGACAGCCAACCTTTTTGTTGTCCCCTGTTCACTGTACAAATTAGACATTTCTGTTACTTGCACCCCTGCATCTCTGAATAAGCTAAGCATTCTCAGTATCCCATATGCTTGGACAGAAAGCCGGTAATGTTTTAAGCAAGTGAAATCTTACATACAGAAGTTAAAAAAAATACAAATGCAAAAGATCAGAAGTAAGTTATTTTATTACAGCAAAATGTTAGATAGGAGACCTCAAGACTCTCCATTAATTCCAGCATACAGTACAATAGTACACACCGCACAAGACCAAATGCACAGATTTTCTGTAAATCCCTAGCAGTGTGAGGAATTTATTAGGTAAGTAGTCAAAGTAATGCCAGACTCAATATATATACAACTAACTACTCATAAATCCACATACAACAAAACTAGCACTAATTTCAAAAAGGATAAGGAAGAAACTGTGAACAGTTCACTGAAGACAATGTACAGCTGGAGTTCAGAGAAAAAAAAAAAGCAAGCAAGCTGTTAGGCAGCGTCAAGAACAGGATAGAACATAATATGGATATTATTATAATGCCATTAGCTCAATCAGAAACACATCATCAGCTATGATGCCATGTCTGGTTCTGGTCATGTCGTTCACAAAGACAAATCCCAGGCTTCAAGCCCAGATAGCTAACCACTATTCTTAAAATCCATTTTCTTATGTAATATATACTCGAGCCTGAAACTAGAAAAAACCTCCAAGAAAAAAACAACTTTAAGGAACAAGTTCTCAGAAGACAGGAAATAGCTTGTCCTTCTAGCTGTAAGAACAGAGGTAGCTTCAAAGGTCTGCAGTGTGACAGCACAGCCACTGAGCAGTGCCTGCCACAGTTCAGTACAGCAGCATCTTCAGTTCATTTAAGAGAAATGAACATTCAAATGCTGGCAGCCACCATTCCAGCAAAAGTAATCTTTGGCTGCAGCAAGGACAAGTCTCTTGGATTCATTGAGTAAAATCAAGTGAGAATTCCCATGGAAGGAAAGCTACTCAGAACAAAGGACAATGCTGGCACAAGAAATAATGCATACAAATGGATGCATGTAAACGTGCTGGAAATGGAAATTAAAAGTTTCTAATTTTCAGAGAACTATGCTTCTGAAACAGTAGCAATACAGCTTACAAAGTACCTACATTCTCTGTGGTCCTAAAGACATACGATTGGGCAGTGTATATAAATTATTCCTTACATATGGATATATATACACACACAGTATCAGTGAATACACACACATACAAAGAAATTCAGTTTTCTTGGGATACAGGGAAAGTTCACACATTTTAATTGGGACATATGCAAACTTAAAAAAAAAAAACAGAAGAGCAAATTTTGTTCCAATGCACTGATGCAGCACAGATTGCAGTATTATTTATAACACACCTATCTTTTACAACAAACTTCTTTCTTTGGAAAACAAAAGGCTTAAAAGCCACAAGTTTCTGGAATGTATCTTTACAATTATGGAGGCATTCAAAAACAGCCTACGACATATATAGCAGGCAAACTGTGAAAGCTTAGCACAAGAAGAATTTTCCTAATCTGCTTAAGGACAGGATTTTTTTAGTGGCAACATGGCCGCTGCTATATGCCTGTGTTTCCCTGTGCTAAGCCTGTTTGCTTTTTGTTTTCTGCTTAGTTTGATTCTCTGGGGGGGATTAATTGTTTTTTGCTTTTTTGCCTTCATGGTAGGATCGCTTTATTATCTGATTTTACGGCTGCCATTGCCATTTTCTGTGGGGGCACTTTTTTGTTTGCTTTGTGGCTCATCTTCAGTGGATCCCCTCTAGTTACATACAACCTTTTTGGCTTTTTACTCCACTCTGTTAATACCCTGCGCTACAAGTTACCTTATGAGAGATTAACCGCGAGACTATCAGCCCCAATTTCAGCAAGCGAAGACTACAGAGGGATCTGTTGGCTGCTGATACACTGAGGTCCCAGCTGAAATACTTCTTAAGCCACAAATGTGTCGTTTGGGATGGATGGAGCTAAATCACCGTGTCTCTTCACAAGAGCTTGCACTCCAGGAGCAGGAATCAAACCCCTGAAGATGACACTGTGGATCAGGAATTTCTCCAGGAGGAGAAAGAGCTACCAAGAATCCAAAGGTTTTCTCATTTAACTCCCCTTCTACCAGCAACTATCACAAGCTGTTATTTCAGGTTTTTGGATCTCTAACCAATAAGGCTTTCACCTTTAAAAACAGTATTAGCACCTTTATGTTAATCAATGAAAATATTTGATTAATTTTGACTTGGTTATTAAAGTTCATACTACACAGACTTGTGATATGGACTTTGGAAGTAACACTGGTTGATTAATCTCCGTCATTAATGAGACTGAACAACTGTAAAAACTAAATTACTCTTGTGCTATGGAGACACTTCTACTTTGTCCACCAGTGGGGGACAAAGAGAGTTTATACAATATCTGGCTGTTCTTTTACAATTATCTTGCTATTATGTCTTATGCATCAGAAAGTAACCTTGCATGTCCAAAAAAAATCAGTTTCTTGTAAAATTATGTCACTGTTTGGGAGTTTTCCCCACTTTCATCCTCTGAAATGTTTTTTCTTTGTTGAAAGTTTGAATTGTGTTTAGCAAATGTTCTTATTCAGTATTTTGCTCTTAGTGGAGTTCTAATCCCCTTTCTGCAATCAGGAGTTACCATCATAAACCCAGTGGCATATTGGCTGCCCTTACAAAATGCAATGAAGTTTTTCCCACTGTTTTGAGATTGCCTTTGAAGAACAGCATAAACGGTCTTATTTCTCAGTTAATTCTCAAACTGCCTGCGAACCAGGCCATGGTCAAACTATTGTGAGTAACCAGGTAAGGACAGGACACAAAGCTGCCCCATTTTGGGTCAGATGCAGTAGGTAGCCACGTGCACAGCTACAAGTCTATTACAAGCCTTACTTACATTATCTTCATTAACTTTCTTAACACTCGCCTGCTCTGATGAATTCATCTGATGTTGAAAGCTGACTTCTGTTTCTATTTGTTCTGAGGTTGGAATTCCATCAAATTTTCAGCTATGTCTTTAATCTTCCAGACCAAAATAGTATAGATGAATTTTTACCTGGATCAAAAATAGGAGACCTTATTCACATTAGTAATGTTAGCACTTTTCTTCTAATGTTAGTATTAATGTTTGTATTTTTCATGTTGATCTAATACTGTCCATTGTCCCCTTATAATAGTTCTACTTTGTATATAGTCAATCCTGTGGCATTAGCTGTATTGTATGAAAAATGTTCTATTTCTTACTTGATAATCATATTTTTTAGTTTAAAATTTTCATGAGCTGATCTCCATGTTCTGATTTTATATTTACACAAGACTACTCATATAGCTATTACAGAGTTCTTTAAGGAATTACGATCCACATTCTGATATCTCTTACACTATTTAACATGTGTCAAAATAAATAGTAGAAAAATCCTTTTTAATTCAAAATAATATCTGCATGGATATTGCACAAATCTTTATCAACTGAAATACTATTTGAAGATTTCCATTCCAAAGCAATTACCACTCCTGCAGAAGAAAGCAGCTGATGAAACAGGGGGCAAAAAAGATCAGTACTTAATCCATTATCACATCACAGTAATGCTAATCTAGGTGTAAGATTAATTTGGACTTCAAACATATTAAAGCGGCAAAATAAGATTTGCTTCCTGAAATGTTAAAAAGACAGCATATCCATATGATCAGATCCAACATTTAATGCAATCCTTCGTCCATAATATGCATTTGAAACCAACTCTTTCAGTTTATAATTTATCTTGGAAGTTTAGTAAAAATTAATACAAATAGATGGTGTACGGAAGCATTTACAAGACCCAAACATGGTTTTTAATATGGGAAACAAAACTTAACCAAGGAACATATTTCCAAAGCAATCCCTTCAGTATTTCTCTCATAGGAACCTGGAAGTAGCATTTTAATTTTTTTCATCTATGATTTTTCCACTCCCTTCATTTCTATGCTTTTCCCTAAGAACTTGACAGCTATTTGCTAATTCAATTCTAAAAACATTTGGTTTAGGCTTCCTGACCTTAGCAGTTGAGTGTATTATTTCTAAAGTCATTTTTTTCCAGACAAAAGAATTTAATAACCTATCATCTTATTTCACAGTGGTCATAGTGAATAACTTCTAACTATCTTACTACTGCTGAATCTAAAGTTAACTGGTTTCAAATTTTCTAGTTTTTCATTTTGTTTTCACTGGCTTTGATTTCTCCTCAATTTATAAAGGAAATCACCACTTAGCAGATTCTGATAGCTTTTTTAAATTTGGGATTTCAAACTGCTGAATTTACTTACTATTGACCCAAGAACTTCTTGCAGTGTAAGAAGAATTAATATTGTGTATAAAGATTGACATGTGAAGGTACTGCAAGACTCCGGTCTTCAATGTCCTTCTGGGTTCTTTCAATTTCAACAGCTTGCCTCATGGTTTCTGGTATTCATCTCCCTTGCCCTCTTAATTGTAAGAGCACCTAACAGAGCTCTTAAATCCCCTGGCCAGTACTGAAGTGTAGGTTCAAACATATACCTATTTTTTTTAATGCTAACTATATTAGAAGACCAAAGTCTTGTTCACTATACTCCATTTAGAGTCACATATACGTCAAGCTTAAGGTTAAAATCTTTTGCTATTATTTTGCTTGAGTTTGGTTTACCTTCTGCTAACAAAAACAGAAAACAATTTTTAAACTTCCAGAGCAAATTAAAGTAATGATGTTTTCTGGTGGGAGTGAAAGGGGACGCATCTTTTTGTTCCTAGTGGTCCTTGGCTTAACATTTCAATATTCATTATTCCGATATTACCTCATTTTTAATTAAAAAAGTTATCCTCTGAATTTGATTTAAAATTTTAACCTTTAAAAACTAATATCATGTTCAAATGCTATGAATGTTTATCTCTACCTTACTGCACTCTCAGCTGTATTTTATGATCTTTAGAGTTACTTTGACTCTTTGATGTTTTTCAAGTCTTTAAGATGCTGTCCATTTGGAAAAATACTCCATTCAAGGAATTAAGCACAGCCTTTGGCTAAACTTAAAATATATCTACAGATATTTTTATCCTTTGTCTGTATAATTTTTCATTTCTGTTTCAATGTGATTATCTGGCTGCTATCAAGTATTTTAGGACTATGCAAAGTAGCAACACCACAAACACCAAACAGAAGATTTGGGGGGGGGGGAAGGGGGGGGGAATAATTACTTAACAGTAAAGTGAATGTTATTTCAAACATCTCAAAAAAAAATCTTGTCCAAATATATACTTTTTTGCCTAGTTTAAAGACTGTGAGAAAGAGCAGAAACAAGACTTTGAGGGACTTTAAGTAAAAGCCTCTAGTATTGCTCAGACTGTTGCAAAATACTGTGCTTAAAACCAATTTCTAGCCATAACACCAACTATCAATCACTATCTGTTACACTAATAAAAGAATTTTATTCTATTTTCGCTTTTTTAAAACTGACCAAAGACCAAAAAGTGGCAGAAAATGTGGGACATGGCTGACATTTAGGAAAGAATCCTCATTCATTTCAAGAGTTAAGAAGGCTTTTTCCCCCTGTATTTCTGTAGCATAATACAGTCCCTAAACCTGCTTGTTATAAAAATATTATATAGGAATTTCATTTTTTGAGAGTTCCATTAGAGTTGACTCAGCACCTCAAACTGTTTGAGCACTTGAGCTTTCACAAACAATTTGAGTCACCCATCTTTCTCCACCCTAACATCAACTTGTTCCACACAAGACTAAGTTTATCCCAGTGTTTGGTTCATGAAAACAAACAGTGATCATTTCTTCCGTTTTATAAAATGAGCAAAAGCCAAATCAACCAATTCCATAAAAAACACCCAAAAGCCCAGCCCATCTAAAAAGGTAGCTTATTTTTATTTTTACAGATAAATATCTTGCTGTTTTTTTTTTTCTTCAGGAGAGCAGGGGGGCTCTTGAAATACCAAAAGGAATTATTTTAATGCTTTCTCAAATCTGCCTCCTAGGAGTTTAGAAGCACTAATTCTTTACCAAGAATACTTGGGGAGAATTTGAGGTGGCTAGCTGGAAAAAAAAATGCAACCATTCTATTTAAAACATCACTTCTCCTCTCAAGTGGTCAGGTTTCATTTCCACAAGGCGCCCTGCTGCCATTAATTTAGCAGCCCTCTAATCAAGCTCACTTCCTGAAAGAAAAGTAGAGAATATTGACATGATTGTTGTTAAAGTCCAAAGTTTTCAGAAAACACAAGAAACTTAAGTATGAAGTCTCCTCTTGAGTCCCACCATACAACATGCAGAGTTCTGTGATGTTGTTTGACTTTACCTGCAGAACAACCAGGAGCTGCACACGGTGGCTTAAAGACAAATGAGGAATAATTAAGCGCTCTTGTGAGAAGGCTTTAATTTCCCTAAAATGGGGAATTTTTGTAAGTTCAAAAACAAAATAAATCAGTGTTTCTTGAAATACCTACTTTCACCTGATACTAGTGACCAGCACATAAAGAGACCCACAAAATCAGAGTTTTCAAGAACCCAGGGCACAAATACTAGATTGCTTCTTTTAAAATATCAGTGTCTATATTAAGGGTATTTATATTAATTTACTTCAGGAAGAAACTAGGTCACCTGAGGATTAAGGAATAAATAAATGAAAACCATCCACCAACCTCTTAAACAATAAGAAAAAACAGTTATTTCTTATTGAAAGGTGAAGTTAGTAAAACTGTTTGTTAGCGTTATATTGTCTACCAAAAAACACAAGCATGGAATGGAAATCACTTCATCCACTAATTCACTTCGTAAAGAGCAAGAGAAGTACTGCCTCTCAGAAAGAAGTCAAAAATAGAAAGAAATTACATGCCACACGGTAACCAGACTAACCTTCTCTGAAGTCATTGCAACTTTATTTAGCTTGATTTTTTTAAACAGAAAAAATATGGTTATCTTGTGGTACACAAACACCACACAGAAAGATGAAGTTACCCGTGCAAGTAACGCAAGACAAGCTCTACCCTAAACCCCTCTCATTCCACTGCCTTCAGTTTTATGCAAGTTAGGTAAGGGCTAACTTTCAAGATATCATTCTTTTTAAAAAGTATGAGTTAAGTACATGGAAAATTGGCAGTTCCCAGCAACAGCACATGAAGTTCCTCTCAGCTTACCATTGAGACATGGAACTGGATTTTTTACCTGGCTACAATCACCTCCCAATCACTATCAAAGAGAAGGAATTCTGTTAAAGTATCATTTTTAGGGAACTTGTTTCACCAAGATTGCTGCGATCCATATAACCAGGCGAAGCACAAGGTATTTCTCTTGATTCATGGTAAATCAATATTATGTTTCCACCACACAACTAAATTACATCTATTGCATCTGCTGCTGAAAGCTATATGTAAGGGCATGGTTTTTCTTTAGTATTTCATTTTTATCAGTCCCAATAGTACTACAATGCATTCTATGTTATATTATGCCTTAACAAAAATGATTTTACTACATCACTCTATCATCTGTCTAAACTTAATCAAGCACAACATTGCTTTCTGAAAGTCTACAGTAGTCTCATGTCCCTGAGGGGCTTTCTTCACAGTAGCCACTTTGGAAGAAAAATATCTGCTCAGCAGTGTCAAACTATCAAAATTTATAAGCAGGCAGTCACCAGCACACAGCAAAACTGTCCCTGATCATAGTTGTTACAAAAAAAAAAAAAAAAGAAAAAAATCTTTATTTACCCCTTTCAATACAAGAAGTTTTGGATGCTATTCCATAAATAAATGCTTTGAGACACAAAGTGCAACAGAACCACCAAGTTTAAGTTTGGCCCACAGAGTTTTAATGCAGGGCCTGCCAAAACAGGCAACAAGCTAAGAACGGGAGGCTGCATGACATTCATATTTAAGAAAGGAAGCTAAAAAAGAAGATAAAAGCTACAAAAACAAATAGGACAGGACTGGAGACCATTAGAGAGAACAAAGTGTCAGCCCAAAGCCTTTGTAATCCTCATATCAAATCTGAAATGTAAAAGCACTCCTGCCCCTTTTTAAGTCACCCCAATTTTTTTCTTGCCCTTACCTCACCACAATCTGTTCCCCTGGCCTTTAGATTTATCCTCATTGTTTAATTTTCTTAAGATCCTAATTCCCTCCCAACAAGCAGGCAACAATTTGTCCCCACAGGGGCATCTCTTTTCTAGTTGGTACACATTCTCCCACCTTGGCCAAATTGTTTGCTACAACTATGAAAAATAAAGCTAAACTACACATATTTTTACAGAGAAAGAGATCTTCTCCTAAAGACAAAGAGCATCATAATAGTGGAAACGCTTTATAATAGTCTGAGGGCCACAAATTTGTTGAGAAGGAGACAACCATGGGTTTGACTTGTTCTGTTTCAAACCCACGTAGCCTGGAGTCATTACCAGCTTGTACAAGCCACAGCTCACCAAACAAATGGAGCAGAAAGGACCTTATTCACGGACTGCACTAACCTACCCCAGTGACATCTGATATCATTTCATTTTTTTGGCTGCCAATACAAGTGACATTTATTAGCCTATGCTGATATAAAATGAGTGATAAATGTCAAAGTCAAAATTTTCATATTTTTATGAAAGTAATTTAAAAGTAATTATATCAGGTTACAGTTGTTTAAGCTATGTCATACAATAGGCAATAATTATATTCATCCTCATTCTAAACATGATTTTATCACACTAATATCCTAGAGCATTTTGGAAAGAGAAACCTTTGACTACAAAAGCATCTGTTGTGCTAAAAAAAATTATTTAAAAGGAGCATTGTTATTAGTAAAAAAGAGTCACTTAAGGATTTGACCAAAACAAAGTTGAACCACCTTCCATCCAGGCACTTACTTGTTTGCATTCATAGACAAAGTGCTGCTAACTTCAAAGCCCTGACTTTCATTATATTTATGTTATCTCCAAAGAGAAACAATACAAAACTATACATGTAAATATTTAAAGAAAGAAGAAGTTCATTAAAAGGATAGAAATGACTATTTTGGGGCATCTTCTGCATAGAAAGTAGAAGAATTAAACTCTTTATTCACTGTATTACGAAAAGCCTGCAGTAGAACACTTCACCCAAATGCCCACAGCAGACAATAACCTGTCAGGATGCACGGAAAAATGGACCTTACTACTTTCAGATTTATCAACAAAATTCATATGGAAGAATAGTTAAGGACAGTGAGGACAGCTACATGTTAGAATAAAGACCATCAAAATCTGAAACAACTTAATACTTTTTATACTGGATATTGGTTTTGATCCTTAAAGCAAAACCAGAAACTTCGAAGTTTAGTCATATAGAAGCATTTATGTAAAATGCCACGTATTATGTACTTATGCTATAGTACACAATAACTTAATTTGAACTGAAATTAGCTTTCTAATACGGAACAAATAAGAATACCAAATTCAAATTAATAGGTGCATAACCTACCAGTCTTTCTTTAAGGCTCTGAATCGCAAAATTACAAAACGTGATTTGTAGTAAATTTTCCAAATAGAGAATGATTTAAAAGATCATAAGTTAAGTTTAAGAAGCTCTGCACTGCATTATTTACAGCCTAAATACAATGTTTTCCCAAGATATGAGTAAAGTGAAAATGGCTTATTTCTAAAGCGTACTTGGCTACATGAAGCCCAGCATCTCCATACCACTTGAATTTCCTGTGTTTGTAGGTGGCTTTTATTTTGTTCAGCAATTTCCTTCAAATGTACCACTCATAGCCAGGCCGGAGGTTACCCTACTTAACCTGCATGATAATTAAGAAAAACCCTTAACAAGTAGCTACACGAACATTTAGACAGCAAAATTTAGGAAGTCCACCAAAGTCAATGCCATTTCTTTGCTTTCTGAAAGAGCACGTAAACTTTAAACAGTTTGTTCCTGTAAGAAAAAAGGCTGCTAAAGTGCATTCACAGATTTGAAAATCCAGAGTATCTCCACACAGTTGAACACAAACTACAGGGAATACCTGAACTGTCTTGGATGCTGAGAAAAATAGTTGTATTTGCACACTGGTCTGGTGGGCAAAAGACCCTGTTGTTCATGTAGCTGCTGAATAGAGTAATCCAGATACCTGCATCTCACGTATTAAGCACGTGTATCAAAAAAGTCTAGGGTACGCAATTCTTAAAAATAAACTCCATTTGAAGATTTAATATCATATACTTCGAAAAATGCCACAAAACCACTATTGACATTTTGCACAAGCACACTTTGCTGTCTACAAATTACTCCATATTTTTAATAGTAGCTTCTAGAAATTCAAGAACTACCACCCTTGAAAAGTCTATCCTGTCTTGATCCCAGAAATGGTAAAATCCTGTACCTTCTAGAAGCCCCATAAGTGCTAATGTCTTATGTAAAGCAATTTAATACAAAGTAAAAGGGGAACAACTGCTAAATCATATGGGAAATACGGCAACATATTTACAACTGACTTTAAATGTCTCTTGACATTTTAGAGAGCCTTTTCTAGGTGTTACATTGCAACTCATAATACACTTTTGTCATTTATTTGACTAGTAGCCAGAATTAACAAATATTTAGAATGCAAAGATTTTTCATATTTATCCCTTGAAAATACGAGGGCTACCTGCCCCCAATCAATACTGATAGCTTTTCAAAATTAGATTTTTCACTCTGCACGTTTTAATTAGGTTTCCTTATACAAAACCCCACTATCTTTCAGTGTATTAGAGAAACTGAGGAGGCAACCATAATCAGCAGAACTGACAGCAAAATAAAAAAGTGCTCTAACCAATTTCAACTTCTAGGCTGATGACATAAGCCTAGAAGCAAAATACATGCTGCCTCACTGCAGGACATTTCTTCTCATTAAAGAGGTAAGTGGGTCTGTGTAAGCAGTGAAGACTATTAAAGATAAGCAGATTAAACACCAGTCTTGCAGCACGGTAGCAGCATGTTATGTTGCTAGGTTGGAGAACTGGGTTTTCTTCTAAGATTTGGGATTTACAGCATTAAGCAAGTACAAAATGGAAGTGATATTAACACAAGCGAAGCACCCCAAGTGGCTAATGATGAGGAAAAGAAACAAAAGCCACTCTCTACACAGCAACCCCTGCAACTACCAGCAGCAGCAAAAACTATTCATCGTGCCCTCCTGGCAACAAGCAAGTCTATCAAGCAGAACCTTTCAAGCAAATGAAACATATGGAAAAGATATTGCTGTTTATCTTTGGGAAGAACCTCTTTGTCCAACATCTACTTAGACTCAGATGCACACACATACAACCATTCTTTCACACAGTCATCTGCTAACAAAGCCTTTCTTCCTGAAGTAGGAGAATTAATTACTGGCATTTTTATCTTTTCTCACAGACTGAAAATAAAAACTTTAATTCAGCTACACAAGCATTCACAAAGTCCTTACTGACAAACTGAAAGCACTTATTTAAGCATAACTATAGCAAATTATCAGACCAATTTAACAATACCCTGAAGACAGCAGCTAAATGCTATCTTTTCTGCCTGAACAAACCATTTAACCTTTTATCCTTGTCCATATTTCAAGGACTTTTTATTCTGACACAGTTTCACATTTTTCCCTTGGTATATTTTCTAATGTCTTCAGAGTGAATGCCAGAAGCATATGCTCCCAAACTCAGTTCCTTTTCCTACTCATTGCAAAGTGGACCCTAAGCACCAATCCTGAAAAATCAGACTGGTGTGAAAGCTCATGTGCCAGGCAGATATCTACCCAAAAATCAATGATGCTCCATACCTCTGGGAGCTGTAATTCTCTAGTGAAATGCAGTATACTCATATACACCATAATATTCCATTTTCCCATGTTATATCGTATGGCATCCAAGAATAAACTTATAATGGATTCGTGTAGTAAAAATTCACAATTTGTTTCCACAGATTGAGTTTGGTCAAAACAAGTTGCTCATGACTGATCTGGTTAATGAATCCTAGTAACTATTTATCCATTGTCAGTGTTCCTCAATCCTTCTCATCAAGTCCCTTCAGACATCCCACCTGAGCAAAAGCGAGTGCTCACTGTCCTGCTAGTCTGGGCACCCACAGGTATTGAGCAGCCAACCTACCTATAACAGCAAGTTCATTTGCCCTTCACCACTGTGCTAACACTAAAGGCCAATCCTTCTCTTCCTGCCAGCTGTTAATTTTCACAGAAGCTGAAGAAATTAGACTATCTTTTGGACATCTTCTCCAGACCAAATTTTAGTTAAATTTCAGGTGTTGAAAATTTACTGGGAGAACGGAACCAATCTCTGAGCATAAAAACTTGCTTCTTTTGGAAGTTAGCCTAAAAATATGACCTTTTAAAAGTAATATTTTTAAAAGAAAAACAGTATGCAATTCCTTGTATCCTAAGATAAGTCTCCAATTTCAGTATCTGCATAAATCATTTTTATGTCTCTTCTCCTATTACCACCTCTTCTTCAGATGTCAGTGTAACTGGTGACTACCTACATCATCACCGTTGGAAGCCCTTCAGCAGACATCTGATCTGTGGATTCAGTTATGTCCCTGGTAAATCTGTAAGCAGTATAAAATAAGTCTTGTTAATGCAAAGAATCTAAATAAGGAAGAAAATGTGATTATGTTCCGGGGGGAATTTGTTTTTTCTTTTGCATTTTGAATTCAAGTAACTATAATGACAAGTAACTACAAAAATACATCCTAAGGTATTCACACTTCCACAAATGTAAAACTTTACACCAAATATTCTAATGTTACCTTCCAGAGGTAACTTCCATGACTCAAAGAAATATCCACATTTTTTTCTAAACATAATTTTAATAAAAATGTCTTTTTCTTTCTAAAGAACACTTAAGCTTGAGCTTTCAAGTCAGACCTGTCAGATTTGCTTTGATATAAACATAACACTGTCATTCTTCTGTTGTCTTAAGAACAGAGCAAAGCCATTATTCCATGTACACACGAGAACATTAGTGGCAATTCCAGGAAGCCAGCATATGCACTGGTGTTTAGCTTGATGAAGAGAAATATTATCCAATTTATACTGTTTATTATTCAAAGATTTTAGAAGAATGCTATTTAAAACAATCCCCTCAAAGATTATGAGGAAAGGTGATCAAACGTTTTTATCTCAATTTGTGAGGGTTTTTCACCTACCTTTCTTTTAAACACATCATAGGTATCCCAGAAGGATAAACATCTCTAGTATGGGAGAGAAACCCATCCCCTTCAAAACCTGTATGTTTTCATTCGTTTCAATATACTTTCCATTGTCTCCCACCAAGCCTCAAGCACAAATAAAATTATACAGTCCAGGCCAAGCCCCAAAACAAGTTTAGGAGTTTAAAGGAGGGTGCACAGTAACTGAAAGTTATCAGATGGTTTGCAGAGTTCAGCATAGCACTAGAAGACACATAAGTCAAGAAAAATGCACCACAAGAATGAAAGATGAAAGTAACCTATATAACTTTAAAAAGCCACCCAAAGTCAAATTTCTTCTAAAGGCTGTAAAAGCAAAGCCAGATTTCTCCTGGGAGTAGGTGCCAATATTTCCCACATCAGGAAATATACAAAATTTATATACTAACTTTGCAGTTAATATATATTTCAAAAGATTTTTAAAAGCAGAACAAAAAAAATATCTACTTTTGAGTGCCATTCACAGTCTCCCCTCACCATAAAGAGCTTCTTTCTACTTTTAACTTTTTATAAAAATACTGTAAAAAGCAACATTCTTACTAACTGCATGCTTTATTAGATCTTGTAACCAGCTCTGTAGCGAGCAAAAAAAAATGTCTTCAGTAATTATGAAATATACTCTTAAGGACACAAAATTGAAGAGCATGTCAATTTTCAGGGTCTCTAAATTATGTCCAAAGACCTCCCAGAGAAGGTTCAAACTGTATGGAAAACTGAACAGTACAGTAAGTCTTCTCTTGTTAAATATATTGAAGCTTAGAGTTTCTCTAACCGCTGATTCCCCAATTCCCTTTCCCCATAAAACAAAACAAAAAAAAAGCGCTCAGTCCTTTGAGTGAAATAAAAAAGCTCAAAACCAAGTCCACCAAATATTCTGAGATTATATTCTCCATGCTCTATTTCCACACCCCCCACTTTCCCGCAAGGAGGAAAATGTAAGATTTATTTTTAGAATTAAATCATTCTACTGGGGATTTTTTATATATTTTTATATATATATGTGTGTGTATCAAATATACTGTGTTGTAGAAAACACTTGCCAAAATAAACACATTCAAGTACTGTGGTGCAGTTTGTGTTTCATATCTGCACTGAAACCAGCAGAAAAAGGGTCCAACAAAAGTAAATTAACTGGTTGAACTTAACCCAAATTTCAGCAGAAAATGAAAAGGGAGCTGGCACTCTGTAGGAAGATGTGGATGGAGAGAACTGTGGTGATGATAATGAGCAGTATTCAGATGTGGTTGGACAAGTACTACAAAAGCAGAATATAACTTTCATGACAAGTATCTGAAATTTGCAATACCACACTCTCCATTACTTTTCATACTTGCACGTACTGAGAAGTATTTGGGGGATAGAAACTAAATTCTTGCATGGATAAGAAGAGTAAAAGCATACCTGCAGCAGCCTCTGTAATGAAAAAAAAAAAAACGAACCACAAACAAAAAAAACAAACCAACACAGATTTCTAGTGCAAGATGATGTTCAAAATACCAGCTCATCTTCAAGGGGACTCAGTGGGTACTACTACTCTTCATCTGGACTAAAATACCAGCAACAACAAATGATACACATGTATAGGAAACAATACCAAACCTAGGTAGCCTCACAACATCTGTGGCTAACATCATGATGGATTTTACATCACAATAAATAACTAAAAAAAAAACCCACACACACAGATCTCTACCCAATGCAGCAGAAGCAGCTTCCACCACCTGCATTAGCACTTACCCCTAGACAGTAACTAGTTCATTACCTACAATGAAAGTCTAGAAATTAAGTGAAAATTCCATTATTAGAAACACTTTCTCAGTCTTCTGCCAACACTATTGTTCAGCTAGAGCAGAATGTGAGCATGCTCTGTGTGCATGTATATTTATATGTATATATATTTATACATACACAGAAAATCTGGTTTGCCCCTCCTGGATCTTCATTTCCACGTATTTCATTATTAGAAATTTGTAGACCAAATTTGTGACACCAAACAGGACGCAACAAAAACAGACTGAACAACTGAGGAAGGTGATATAGATGGGCCACAGGCCGATGTATTGACTTTGCCAGTAGGAATGGTTCCTACTCCCTTAGGTTACCTGGTTACACTCCCTCCATGGCTACTTACTGCAGGCATCACAGCAAACAGAGTTCCCAGAGAAGACAAAGTATCACAGTAGTGATATCAAGTATATTTCAAGGTAGTGAAGGTAAAAAGCAAAAGGAAAACATATGTCTTCATTTGACGGAGAACACGATGAGCTGGGATGGTGAATGGTTTATTTAACACAGAAAAGTAGAACAGGTTTGGAAAAGAGTAAGCCACCTGTGAGAAATGAGCACAAGGAAACCTGAAGTTGTGCAAACCAGGTCCTTGAACAGGTCATCACTGAAAATAAGAAAGGACTCAACAGTACTTTCAAAATAGTCAGAGAAAGCAAAGTAAAAGAAACTTCAAAAAGGTTAGAGAAAAAGAAGAATTTGATCCAGTAACAGATTAAAAATTTCTGTGGATATGAACAAAGATTGGGGAGATTGGAAAAGCACCTGGAAATTCAGATTACTGCCTTATAGACGGTGCTCTCAATAGGGACAGAAAAAAGGAAACAAACAAATGAGTTCACTTTTGTTAGTCAGCAGGAATAACACACAAAAGGAAATAGGTATATTTGTTGTCTTTATACTGAGAACTCAGTTACAGAAAGCAATAGGGAAAGACGGAAAAACATCACCGAAAAATAAAACTTATTCCACCATATAAGATGCTAAATGAGCAGGAAGATATGAAAACAACAAAGGACAAAACCACTAAAACACAGCAGTCTCAGCAAAGCCACGTCAGTACAAGTCTAAATCAACTGTGCTAAAAACAGCCAAAAAAAAAAATAATCTGAGGTTATCAAGATAAAACAGGACCACTGGCTATGAAAAAAAAAATAAACTAAGATAATCAATTTGTTCATCTCAATCAATCTTCAGTAGTCAATTTGTAGATATTACATTAAATAGTACTAGTAGGTTGTGGAAAGTATTATTCTATACCACAATATAAAGGAAACAATATTTAAAGACCTGGGAGTCCTGGTGGACAAAAGGATGACCATGAGCCAGCAATGTGCCCTTGTAGCCAAGAAGGCCAATGGCATCCTGGGGTGCATCAAGAAGAGCGCGGCTAGCAAGTCAAGGGAGGTTATCCTGCCCCTCTACTTTGCCCTGGTGAGGCCCCATCTGGAGTACTGTGTTCAGTTCCAGGCTCCCCATTTCAAGAAGGACAGGGAACTGCTGGAGAGGGTGCAGCAAAGGGCTACAAAGATGATATGGGGACTAGAACATCTCTCTTACAAGGAAAGGCTGAGGAAGTTGGGTCTTTTTAGTCTGGAGAAGAAAAGACTGAGGGGGGATCTAATCAATGCTTATAAATACTTAAAAAATGGGTGTCAAAAGGGTGGGCCAGTCTTTTTTCAGTGGTGCCCAGGGACAGGACAAGAGGTAATGGGCACAAACTTGAACATAAGAAGTTTCATCTAAACACGAAGAGGAACTTCTTTACTTTAAGGATGGCAGAGCACTGGAAGAGGCTGCCCAGAGAGGTGGTGGAGTCTCAGTCTCTGGAGACATTTGAAACCCACCTGGACATGTTCCTGCTCTAGGTGGACCTGCTTTGGCAGGGGGGTTGGACTAGGTGTTCTCCAGAGGTCCCTTCCAACCCCATATCATTCTGTGATTTTCACAGTGCAAGTGATTACGTACCAGAACAGGTGCCAGGCAGGGCTGTAAAATCTCCGTCCCTAGAAATACTCAAAACCAGCCTGGACAAGACCCTCAGTAACTTGATCTAATTTTGGAATTAGCACTGCTTAGAGCAGAGAGGTTGGATTAAGGGACCTAATTTGGGCTGTGATGTTCATTTTAAAAGCCATCAACATCAAATTTGAACTAGAAAAGTAATTTTTTTTATCAGTGGCTTCCCAAACTATTATCAGCCAGCTCCCAAAAAAACATAATTAAAACATATTGCCTTGGCAGTGCCAATGTGAACCAACACCTTTTTTAATTTTTCCTGATGGTTAAACTTTAAGTTTTGTACAAAATGGTTCACTTTTCTGAGCCACAATTTCTTCTAAAATGTCTACTCCAAGATGCAGGAAAAAAAAATATTCAACATTATCTTCTTTTTGGACTTACACACCTGTCTTCCTGATGTCTTTTCAGCATATTTTCTTAGTTCCCAAAGCATTTTTGATGTAGGTATTAATTACATGTATATATATATATGCGCGCATGTGTATTTATGCATATCTATCCAAGTGCATACAGACACAACACCAGATATAGACAGCAAATACCTAAGACTACTAAAATTATCAAATTCCACCATACTACACAGTTAAACCAGGGAAATGCATTCTCACTCCTAGCATGTCTTCTGCTGACACTGGTAGACAATTGGGTTCCTCCAACCTCCCTTCCTTTTCCAATACTCCCCTGAAGCATCATCATGAAAACCACTCCCCCACACGTCAAACAGAAAAATACTAGGCTCAGGAAAGCTCTAAATAATCAGCATATAGGGCTTGAAAGATTTTGATTATCTGTGGTTAGAAACGATTTTCTTGGTTATGAAGTTCCAACTAGTTAAATACATTGAAAATAAATGTAAGTTTATCCAAAACCAATCTTTCTTAATCCTATATACTCCATTATACAAAAATTGAATAAACCTAATTTTATGATGAGTAAATGCACTACCATAACTCACTGTCACCTTCTTATATGCAGCACACTGTTTCAAACTATTTCAGTAATATTAATAAGCTGACACAAAGAAAAATCAAAATATACACAAAAAAATAAAAAGGTGATACACAAAACATATTCTCATAATGCAACAATAATTCTGTAATTGCCTTAAAGCCTAAGCAAGGTATGAATGGTAGTATGTATGGTAATGGTAAATTTATTTTCCTCAAAGGAAGTTAAATTAACCATGCCTGTCCTATTGTTTAATAGGCAAGGTTCATGGTCTATAAACAATTATCTATGCTAGCAAGTATGTAATAGGCTATATCATATTACAATGCAAAAAATGGAATATGGTGCTTTCAGGCAAAAATCTATTCCAAGCCCAGCTCAAACAAGATTTTGGAGCTCACTTACTTCCAGCTGGTTTACTCTGTAAGAATCAGCTCAGTCGTCACACGCCATTGACACTAACGCAGATTACCATATTTGTCATACTGTTGCAATTGAATAAAACCTCCACTACAAAATAAAACTTCACTGGTACGTTGAAGTTCAAAACAAATTGCCAGAGTATTTATTTCAACTTAACAATGGGTGTTGAAAATAAAATAGAAATATTATTTGTTTTGTAGACTTGCATTCGGGTGTTGGATTGCTGTGCATTTGAAGTAATAAAGAAGTATAGCTCTAAAATAAATGGAAATATTCGCTCTGCTTTGGCATTTAATTTCTAAATAATGCTCAACTAAAATGGCTATTCTAAGGCAAGTCTGAAAAGTCACTTAACAGATTTTTACAAGTATCTGTAAAAGTGAAGTTTCAAAAATAAGGTAAGCCTTCTAGTTTAGCCTTCACTTCTTTCCATAAGAATATTCACAAGACTACTGGATATAAACCAACAAATTAACAAACTGTATAAAAAAAATCCTACTTTTAATTAACAAAATATACACTAGGTGAAAAGAGAAAAACTCAAACTCTAGCATCACTGTTATGTACTCAGTCAATATGATTTACTTAAAAGACTGTCATAATTTTTACGAGACTGTTGACATTGCAAGCAGGAGGGAAAAAAAAGTAGATTGGAGTTATGCTTACCTGCAGTCCTCTTCTTCGAAGAATACTTGAATCATCCATATTTCAACTCTGCAGATCACAAATTCCTGCTAAAGCTCACTTGCTTCTGGCTAGCTTTGCTCTCTAACTGTTAAAGAAGTCCATTATTTTCAAACTTTTCTCCCCCTCCCACCCTCCCTCAATCCACTCGCTAAAAATAGGACATGGTCTTTCACTTGCCTGTCATGAAGAACTGCAGCCCCGGTCTCTGACTATCTCTCCGTAATTTTGCCTGCCTCTTTTGTGGCAGGTTTAGCAGGTCACACTGGAAAAAATCTGTTTGACTTTCCTAAATCTTTTCAAGGTTGGATCTCTCAATCCCCTCATATACACAACTGTATAGAAATATAAAATAACCCACGACTTCATGTAAGGCCAAAGAGTGGAATTTAATTCAGATCCCACACACACATATTTTTGATTTTAATTTACTTGAGCTGTTATAGGGGATCTGCAAAATACAACAGCTGCCTTCATTTACTGTTTATAATAAGCTCACAAAATCCAGGTCACATTTCCTTTAAAAAAAAACCACACAGTCACACTTAACTAAAAAAAAAAAAATCAATTCTGTGGACACACAGGATAAAGTTCTATTTAAAATACAGAAAAACCGCTCTACGAAAAAATAGAAAAATTATTTTTATAAATTTTGAAAAATTCCTTTACTCCTTTGTACGACAAACGAATGTCAGATTCTTCAGATACTGTCGCACATTCTTTTGTTTCTGCTATCTCTGAGGTATGCTGCTCCCCTTCTCCTATGCAGCAGACACGGCACATTCTTTAGTTCATTGCTGAGATCTTGCGACTCTCATGTGCTGAAGGGTCTGGAACACATGTTGCAAGTTCTGAACATTTAAAAATTCATTCATCTATTCATCACTGACGGAGCTGTCTTAAGAAGCCCTTCCCTTTTCGTCATCCATGGCAAAAAGGCAAAGGGAAAAAAAAAGAAAAAGCACAGTTCAGCTGAGGCTTTTTCAGTCTGTCCTGCAGTTTCTTTTTTCCAGCTCCCTTCACACAGACAACTCCAGCAAGGTCAAAAAACGCTTTGCCTTTTTATGTACAGTATCCCAGTCACATTTTTAAACAAGCTGTTAGCCCATGTTGAAAAATAAACAATAATGCTTCACACCATTTCAAGAAAAATAAAAATCTAGATATGTTCATTGCAGTATTAGTTAAATTACTGAGCACATCAAGGAGCCTTTGTCCTACACATGCCCTTTCTATATTAGAAAGGAAAAAAGGAAATATTGCAAATATAACAAACAGCCTACTGCCGCAACGACCTTCAATTTTTTTAGTAGAAAGCTAGAGCAACAGATTTCATCTCCTGATAAAAGCTTAGGAAGAGCCTATTTATAAGTTCTCAATATAAATATTGTATTTACAAAGAATCTAACTTCAGCCTGTGAAGGATTTCACAACATACGAAAGAAAACAAACTTCATCAAGAGCTGTGTTTATGAGGGGATTTCAGGCAGACATCCTAAAGTGTGCAAATGCAACAACAATGAGAGCCCAGACCGTAGGCTGCCTACCACAGCTTGATGAAGTGCTCCTGTTCCCACAGTTATGACAGCTGCAAACCAAAAAAAAAATAAAAAAGTCTCAACGCTAGCACACAGGTTGATGGTGCTTAAAGGAATATATATTTACATGGAAATCTTTAGCTGATCTTCATGCTAAGTGACCGAGTCACATGAGCTAAACACATCATTGTAAAGTCAGCTGAAAGCAGATACAACTCAATCCCATTCACCAGGCTTTTTCTGATCCTCCGCGGAGCGAGTGTGGTCTTTTATTGTGAGTAGCTAATAAATCCTCATCTTGCCGATACCTCCTTCCATCTGCCGTTTTAAACAACTGAATGCTGAATTAGGTCTGCAGAGTCTTTGTGAGCTCCCCAACAGGGCAAGCAGCCACACAGAGCCTGAGCAGGCAGCTCATTTGCATGGAGTATACTGTACCATATAAAAAGCAGCGCGCTAGTAAAAACAACTCAATGAGCCACTTGATTTTAAAGAAACAGTATCTTCTTTTGCAAATATAACTGGAAAACAACAAGCCACGCGCAAAACTCCGTATGAAAACTTAAGAACGCGTCACCGGGGAGAACAGCAATATAAAAATTCAGATAAAACTCTGTTTAACAGCAGACTGAAACATAAAATGAACATTTTTCTTCACTGTGATAATATTTATGATGTGTTTCAGGATAAATTCCTGCATCTTGCCATCAAATAAGCGCTCTCAGAAAAATATTCCAAAGACTAACTTCACTTATCAGACATTAGCATCAAACAAATACTATTTTTACTTTTAAAATCCCATAGAAACAAAATACTTTGGCATGCATACTCAGATCTACCACATGCATTTTGTGGTTTATTTTAGTCTATCAGAGATTTTAAGAATATTTATATTAGACCGTGCAATAACTGGATCATTGATCTTACCTCTTCTGACTAAGGTCACCAGCATTAAACAACATATACTGTGAGAGGAATCAAGGAGTATTAAGAATTATGCCATACCATTCAGGTTGTATTTTCCTCCTAAATCAGCTACTAAATGAAAAGGTTTAAGCCTGATAACACTAGTATATAACAACACTTATTTCTAGAATGTTACTGAAAACATTCTCATTAGCACATATACATCTAATCCTTCCTGGATTATTTACCTTAATCTTCAGACATTGCCAATTCTCAAAATGTCTTCACAAGTGACTTATAATTGATTGAGGCTGGCACGAGTCTCAAAATACCATGAGAATCATCTGTTCTTTTCCAAATTTCAAGCTTTCTTGGGGAGAATGCTTTCAAATTGGCTGCCTGCCACGCTTACCCAGTTTCTGGGGTAGAGAAGCCAATCAGGGCTGCTGCAAAAAAGCAGGCATGGTTTTTCCTCCAGCTTCCCTCTTCCCCTTCCCTTCTTCAGAGGAAACAATTGTTATTTCATTAAGGCAGATCAAAAACCACCACCACCAAGATCCCAAACGTGGTGACCCTTTTTCCTCGCTCCTATTTAACCATTAACATTCATCCACTCTCCCTTTTTCTTCCTTCAACAAAATCTGTCACAGAAACGCAATGACGAAAGAGGGTGGGAGAGAATACTTAGTACCAAACTGCATCAAGCAGAAGACAAGCAACTGACATGGAACTTTTTTTTTTCCAAAATATCACCTTTAGAAATTTATTTGCCATTTCAAGAGATTATGCCACCCTTAGACATTCATTTTAGCATCTTAAAAGCTCCTAAAAGATCCCCAGATAAGTCTCCAATGAATGTATTTTTATAAGACATTTTACTAAGAGATATATTACTGAAAGCTATTGAAGAAACTGAAGTACATAATTTTATCAATTATATAAAAAGTTAATAATAAAACAAATTTCTCAAACAGTTTTCAGATGCAGACAGCATTTACAAAAGGTCTAATAAAATATTTATCAGAAGAAAAATTCAAAATAAGGAGGTCATGTAATATTTGAATCCTTTAAGAATTACAATATTTACCTTACCACTCAACTTAACTAAAATAAAAAAATTAGGGAGATAAGAAGAGGATTTTCAAAGTTTGTTGACCGACCAGTAACATCAGTAAGCTTCTAACACAACTCTTCCTCCATCAAATTAAATCTAGGGGAAATTTTGCTTTGCTCTGCAGTAAGGAGAAAAGATAAAAGGTAGCGTGGTACTGGGATCATTTGGACATTGGCAAACCAGTTCTTCTTTGGCTGCAGCTCTCTCTCTGAAAAAGCCATTCAATCTTGATTTAAAGACATCAAGAAATGGAAAGAGCCGTGAACTTCCGGTAAGCTTGTTCCTACAATGGTTGGTCTGATAAGTAGGGAAGGACAGCTTATCAGCTTGCCAGTACTAGGATGAATTAAATGAGGCCAAGAGCAATTTCCAAGGAAAAAAGGAGGTAGTGCCTTAAACAATAGTCCCATTGGGCTATTTCTTGCTGTAAAAGGCTAGGGCGGAGGGGTGTGTGTGTGTGGAATCACAAGTGTGGCTAAAAGCCTTTGAGCAAATTCATTGAAGAATCTGCCAAGAACTCTTAAGAGAGGAAAACACACTGAAGCTGACCCAGAGTCACAAATAGCCACCAGTGTTCTGGGAAGGGACCCTGCCTTAGACACTTGCTATCAGCTGCTATCAGAGATAAACTCATGGGCTCACCCAGTATGATCAGTCTATGTTTTTAGTTAGGTAGAAAGTACAAAGGTAGTGCTTGCTGAAGGCAACAGTGTCTTGCATCCTAAAAGGCAACAACTCCACAAAGGAACTAGGAGTAACAGTGAAATTGTAAATCGAAAAATAATTCTAAAAATAGCACAATAACTGTAATAGTTCTCAACAGACTGAAAGAACTTACATGTCATAAATGAGCAGTATCATCTCTATAGATGATAGATTCATGAGATCATTATGGAAAATCACATCTGTTACCTATATTTCAAGATACGTATTGATAAAATGGAACAATCCAAAAGAAATGTTTTCAGGGTAGAAAAAGATGAGAGTTAAAAGACATCAGAAACTCAGCCTCCTTTATCACAGGAAAGACCACAAGTACGGCAAGACATTCAAGAACACTAAGGAGACCTGGAATCTACTCCTTACACGCTAGAAGGCAACCAGCCCTACCCTCTCAGAGCAAAACTCTAGGAGGGGTCTGCACTCAAATTTCAGTGAGCATTTCATTTCTGTGGAAGAAATCGCTTCTGTTAAGAAGAAGTCTCATCCATGATTCAGAACTCATTCCACTGCCTGCTACCAAAATCTATTGCTCCTCTGTCTCATAGAAGAAAAATCCGAGAGGTTAGAACAGTTCCAGTAACTGTCTGAGGATGACTGGAGTTTTCCATCCACTAACTTCAGTATAATCAAAGCAACAATTCTTTCATTTCTTCTGTAGCCCACAGGTTTCTGAATAGCACCAGTGGAAGATGACCAAAGGCATACCAATTTCACAGTTAGAAAAGCAATGACCACAGGAAGTCACTATAAAGTGGTGTAATTGTTCCTGCGTATACAATGTCTCATAAAAAAAAAAAAAAGAGAAATTGTGAGTAAGCTATTATCCTATTACTCAGATTTTTCTAATTACCAAAGCAACTGAAAAGAGGGATAAATAAGAAAGGAGCCTGCATCTACTGTATTAGAGTGCACATATATGCATAAAAAGGTATCTGTGTAGAATCACACAGCTCATCTTTGAGCGAGTCCAGTTGGTTTGTTGTACTACCTATGCTGAATATAAAATACCTTCTATGTATCTTAAATTGTAGTTGAAACTTGAGGCATATTTCAGGAATCACTCAACCTTCATGGAACAAATTTCATCCAGTTTATTAAGAATTAACTAAAATTTGAAGAAGAGAGCAATTAATTTTGCTATCACTTTCTAGTCCTTTCAGGTTTTTAGCACTGCATCCTGCCATCTTTTGTGGGCTAAACCATTGCACCATAATGGAAACCATCAGTAAAGGTTGTATTAGCAATCAAACCATTACGTTGTGGATCAAAAACGCCTGTACTCTCTAGTGTAGCTTAAGTGAATCCACTAGCTGCAGACCTTAAACTCATAACACTAGAGATCTAAGTCCACCTGCACTGACTGCCCAGAGGAGGCGTTAAGCCATTTATGGTATTTTGCATTGACTACAGAAACACCAGAAAGACTCTCAACACAACTGGGACCCCATCATGGGCGAAGTGGTGTGAAGGACATCAACATTACACAATAGGATGATCCAGTGATGAAGACCGATTCATGCTCGACCATACAAAAAAAGAGTACTCTCGTGCAAAAAATCAAGCTAAAAAAGCCAACAGCTTTTCAATTGTATGCAACCATTTTTATTGCATTTTTATTATCAAGGAAGTTTTCAAAACAATTGCCTGATCTAAAGTACTGAGATTCAAAATTCACATTTTTCATGATTCAGAATTCATTATATTTCTTACTCTATTTAATAAGAACTAAAAGCAACACACATCAAGCTGTGGCAAACCTTAAAGTTGTAACATTTCCTTACATAACATATTGTCTCCTGGGAAAAAAAAAAACTCACGTTCTGAGAGACTGTCAGCTGACAATTTCACTGGATTGTTTTTAAGTCTTTGGTAACATTTGTCTGTGCAACCAAAACGAGCCAAATGTTTCACTGTCAATCTGAAACTTAAGTGTTTGGGTTTTTGTTTTGTTTTTTTTTTTTCTTAATTTATTTTGATCAAGTTATGTTTATCTGGAGATTTAAAAATGTGTCCCTTAGGAGATAAACTGACAGACTACTGAAACAAGGACGGTTGATGAGGTAACTTGTTTAAAAAAAAAAAAACACACACAAAAAAACCCAACACAAACCCAACAAGTTGGCAGTCAACCTAAGGAAACTTGCCTGACAGCTTGTCTGGATTTCTTGCTTATTTACAAGATTCAGTTTGATAAACTAATACTTTTGGAGCAAAGCTCTGCATTAACAATGAACCATAACAGGAACTCATTCTGAACCCCAACAAACTCCGCTTACGAGGCTTGGTCCCAGGGAAAAGAAATGTTGGGGAAAAAAAGGTCTAAAATCCTCAAAGTTTACACAATAATCAGGCTTTAACAGTGCATTTTCTGTTTTCAGTTTGTTAGGTTTAGATTCCTGGGCAAGACAGCCCCATCCCCCAACATGCAATACATGCTGAAAGGCTGCACACCCACTAATCTGCCATAGAAATGGAAATGTGCTGTCAATAAGGGTGGAGGAAAGAGTTCATTCATCTACAGCCCAACTGCTTTCATACTGTACCATAGAAGGTATATTCAGAAAAGACACTAGCTTCCAGGCAGAAACAAGTTCCTCGGCTCAAGGCCCTTCAAAAGCTACCATCTTCAGAAAGGATTCTTCAATTAAATTTTGATATTTATAGAAGATGTTGAATTCACTATGCAAACATTCTCATTTTGAAGTTAAACTGGCATTAGAACAGAATGGAAACGAGCTTCTCTGACACCATATTTCAAATACAATACCATTTTTAAAAGAAATGCTTTCTTCAATCGGCAGAGAAGCCTTTTCCAATATACGCTGTAAATTTAAACCTGAATAAATAGAATTTACATTTAGTAAAAATTTAGATGACATTACCAAATCAGGATACTCTTACTTTATTAACGACAACCTTCATGCGTTAGAGACATTCCAACTTAAACATAAGCAGGGAATACCTCTAATCAGAAAGGCAACAAAACCAAAGCTCAAGGATCCAACACCAGCTCTTGCTTGTGTTTCCCTAATGATTTGTCACTTTGGATACTCAGTTCATCAGAACACTTGATGCTCCACAAAACAAGGAACGGAACCTCTTCTATTACACTAGCATAACATTTACAAATAATGAATTAAATTGTCGACATAGTTACTAGTAGAAAAGCCATGAAAGTTAACATCTGATTTTTCTTCAATTGTTCTTCTCAGAACAGAGCCTACAGCACTGAATATATTTTTCCAATTTAATCCAAATGCAAGTCATTTCAATATACCCTGAATTTTACCTTAGTTTTCAGCTGACATTAAAGTGCTTGGACAAGTCTCCAAAGATTGCACCATTTTGCCTGCTTCAGACCAACATGATAAACATTCAAACACTGACTCAAAATAAACACTTGAATATAAGCCAAAACATTGAGTTAGAGGATGTTACTCTCTCCTTCTCTGAGAGACGAAACTTACACTGATCTAGCAAGACACCACGCAGCAGTTTTTTGCTGATAGATTCTGACATTTTTATTCTTCCATTTCTGGTCTCAGACAAAATTTTGCTATTCGTTTCTCACAATTTTGTCATCCCCTTAAAATGCTAGACAAGTTAAAAGCTGTTTGTTTTTTATAGAAACATTTAGCCACTCAACTAGAACCAAAACTGAAAGATAAAAGAATAAATTCATTCAGGATTTCAAAGATTTAAAGCGCAATGACAAGTTTTTTTTTTATTCTTTCTCTCCCTCAGAATCTGTGTCAGACCTTCAGACTTCTCATTTTTATGAGTTGTCCTGTTTGTTTTTTTCCTTTAAAAGCTATTTTTCTTCAAAAAAAGTATATGCATAATAATAGTTTGGCATTCTCTCAAACTTTTTTTGGTTTTGTTTAACAGAACCTATTACATTTAATCAGAGGAGAGGAAACCAAAGGCAGTAAGAGATGTTGACTTAAAGCCTCAATGAATATTGAAAAGAAAAAGTGTGACATTCATTATTTTAAAAAGGCATGTGAAGACAACCTCTTTCCATAAAACTTACAGGTAAAAAAATGCTTGGACTTCAAATTAAAATGCAAAAAATACAGATTTTACATTTCTTTAGAGTTATAGTTACATTTTATTCCAAATTCCATTCAAACACAAAATCCTTATGCATGACACTACAATACTGCCATGTCCAGCAATGAACATTTCATAAAAACAAATGTGCTTCATTGCAGCAGAAATACATTTACAATATATGTTCTTTAAAGTGTTCAGACATCCTACTGAATTACTAATATAACACTGAGCTTAGCAGGTGAAACATTTCGTTCTTCGCTTACCAGTAAAAAATTGAAACATTATTTTCATGCATCATTTGAATTGTCACCTGGGCTTTTGTTTCAAGAACTGACAGAGAATATCAATGTGTTAATTGAAACAAGCAGTATGTAATCCACAGGACATCTTTAGCATATGTTTCCTTCCAAGGGCTGGCAAGAGCTTTCTTGGATTTTTCAGCACTAGAGTCTAATATTTCCATTTTCAGGCTAAAAATACGAACAAAGAATCCTACATGTTTACATAAATATATATTTTCCCATCAGTATCTTTCCACAGGAATCAGACAACATTGTATCTGTTTTGAGACCTTAAAAAATTAAATAGGAGTATGGTAACAGTGGCATGAAAGTATTGAAAACCCCATCTTTAAAGCTGTATTTCTCTTCATAAATCAAAAGACCCTGAAAAATAAATCCAATCAGAAACCTAGCTCCATGATGGAATATTCTTACTGATGAAGGAGAATGAGCTAGTGGATGTAACAAGGCAAAGCTCAATACTCAAAGCTATCATAATTTAAAATTAGACATAATTATCCTTAACAAAACCAGGCACTGTGGAAAGGGGCTTCAGAACAGCTGCTCCTCTTCAATTTAAATGCTCATTTGTTTTACATTGACCTAGAAATCAGTATCCTCCTAACCAAAAGCCAATTAGATAATAGTCTCCCTTTCAAGCTTGTAGAATACTAATTTTTTTTAATGTCTTTAGTAGTGAAAAGCAAAGAAATAAACTGCAGATGATGCCAAAAGTATGCTCTGCTCCAATACGCACAACCAAAACGTGAGGGTTCTCTCCCCATCTTTCCAAAAGGTGAGATTTGCAGCCCAGGAAAAGTGCCCATCACTTCCTTGTGCTGACCTTTCAGCGCAGTCTTGGCTTGGGACAGCCACAGAACACTGCAGAGGCAGCACATGGAAAGAACTTCAGTTTGCTGGACTAGCATCCCACCGTTCCTTCCACAGTAAAAGTAACATGACAAACTGACAACAAGGAAGAACTACAAGAAGTGTTTCAAGAGCTGTTCTTCCAACCTTGCCTAGAGTTCAGTCACTAACCTCAATGGTTTTGGAAACAGAAGGATGTCAGATTCTTCCAGTAATGTAATATAAACAAGCTACTTCCCAAGCAACACAGTTTGTCTTTTTGTCATCTTGCTCCCTCCCATGGTCCTTAACAGAGGTAACTCTGGCTCCTCTATTTTACCTCCAGCCAACCGGAGACAGCATCTCCCCCGGCTAATCAAGAGCTGTCACATTTGAGTGTCAACCAGTTCTGCCAAGCCACAATAAACAATGAAATGTCTCTCTCAGAGAATGCGAGGGGGTGCCTCCTACTCTGTTCCAATCCTTATGAAATTGCAATTGCAATTATTTTTGACATTTCTTCTTCTTTTCAAGCCTGGATGAAACTGGCCAGCGGCTTGGAAGTTACCAGGAAAGAAGGAACAATTGCAGAAACTTTGATTCCCTACCACTGCTCAACGCTGCTGACTATCATCGTCATTTACACTGTTACTTTCAATTTTGGTTAAAGCCAATGCCAAAAAAACATATTCATCTACAGATCTGTTCCAGCTCTAAAGAGACAAAATGATGATGAGTGCCAGTTTGATTAGACTCAAATACAAAGACAGAAAATTTCTTGGTCTTCCACATCTTGGCAGCATCCCTAGAGAAAATTCTTTCCATGAAAGAAGTGGAGCCTTTTCTAAATACATCAACAAAAGAAGCTTCTCAGAAGACTGGTATCATACTGAGTCTGACAGGATCCAGAAAGAAACTAATTAATGCAGGAAACTACATTACAAAACAGAGAATTCAATTCTACCAAAACATTAGGTCTTCATAGAAGAAAGAAACAGTGACAATCACCAGCAGCAATCCACAGTTCCATGCTGAAAAATAATCTGCTAATGCAAAAGGTGGATGGTTTAATATTGAAAGAAGCCTTACAAAATGGCCAAACTTGTTAAGTAAACAAGCCTATATTGACAGAGTGATCTCATAGCAAAGCACAAATCTGTACAGTCAAGGTGGAATTCAGGGGAAGGAGAAGCTCTTTCCAGAATAGGTAATGAAGCTGAAGAAACTCCTGTCTCCTGAGATTTTCCCTTCTGAAGTCACTGAAGTAGAAAGCAACTAAATGAAAGTGCAAGCTGCAACAGACAAAACACAAACACAACAACAGCAGCACAATTCTAAATATACCTCAAAGTTATCAGGCATCAGCATTATCAGTTCATTGTAGCACTTTGCTCTCTGTCCTATGCTCCTGAAATTCCCAGACTAGCAGCCCCCTTTTCAGTACTGCCTTCAAACCTTCTTTAGCAACAGAGGAGAAGTCCAAAAAAGCACATTCCTATCCAGCCAAACCAGAGTCGAGGAGTAAGCAGATTAACCAGTAGGTTTCAGAGTAGCTAGGGTGATGTCAATCCTGGACAAAATAATGATTTTAGTCCTGTGTCAGCTTTTTCAAGTAAAGAAAAAGTAGAAGAAACAACAGTCATTGAGACTTTTATGGAAAAAATAAGGTTGCAAATAAATCACTGTGAGATTTCTGAGAAGAGTTCTTAGGTGCTTCTGGATGGGGGAGGGCAAGGTGAAGGTGTTTAAATTGCTGCCTCTGCTGATAAAGTAAACACGTAGACATCAGACTTAGAATTGTTCAGAGCTTTTAACTTGCCTGCAAACTACATTTCTAAAAAGATGTATCTCTAGGAAACAGCAAAACTTTCTGGGTTAAGAACATGCCAATCAATTGAATTTTTAAAAGTAGCTGTCAGAATAATTGCTACTCAATATGACCATTCTGTGTCAACAGAACAGTCATGCATGTAACATTATTCAGCATTTTAATTGATGACCTAGAAATAAATACAAAGCCACTGATGACAAACGTACTGTAATAGCAGAGTATAAACCATGAGGTCAGCACTGTCAGGGTTATCTGAATGCCTTGGTAAGACTGGTCTATTCAAATATTGTGTTAATGCAACCAAATGCTTAATTACACTCGCAGGCGTTGGGATTCAGGCAACTATGGCAAGAAGAGAACATCTGCAATTCTTTAACTCCACAGATCTCTCCTGGATCCTTTTTTGTAAAAGAATATTGGTACCACATTTACCTGTTTCCCATCCTCAACTATTGAAACTATTCTAAGCAATAGGCTATACAGCACAAATAGTGGCTCACCTGTGTCATCCTTGAATTCTTTTAAAGCTGTGTCATTATCTCCTTTTACTCACTGAATTAGCAACCTCCTTTTTCCTGTTTTTAACCACTCGCTTTCCTTTTAGCCATTCTTAATTCTTATTCACGGATGGGAGGGGGGAACACTCCATTTCTTTGCCTTGAAGAGGAAGTCCTTAACTAGCTTCCACAGAGACTAAAAGACACAGGTCTCTTAGCTGATGTTCCTTGCTCTTCAACAGCTTTCTCTTTCTTAATCAGTTCATTGTTTTGACACTGAAAGCAACCTTAGTAGTTTTTTGACTATTTTTAGCCCTGCATACATATATTCCAGTTGGATCCTTTAGGGTGGCTTTTTGACTTACATTTTGAAGCAGAACTGAGCACTGCTAAGGATAAAAGCAATGTTACCTCTCCTCCCACAGGCTCTTTGCTAGAGCTTGACCTCTCTTATGAAACAGTCACTGAACACGTGAAGTCTACTCCCATCATGTCCCAGTGTGGCATGTGTCCAGTCTACATATAAGAAACATAAATCTCCCACTAACATTTAATTCTACCGTGTTCCATCCTTCTCAGCACACTGCAGTCAGCATCACCTGTCCTTGTTGTAAAGTGGATAATAGTTTCTTAACTAGATCCAACTTTCAAGACCAACTTTCCCAGGTGGTCTGTGCTACTCACTGGTGCTTTGTCTGTTTCAAATGGGAGCGGAGTCTTCAAACACGCAGTACCACCCAGGCACAACCCCAACCTCTTTAACCTTTCCCATATACTTTGAGGACACAATTATTGGGGCACAGAACTGCATGTAAATGAGACAGTCAGTCCTCAGCATAGCCATGTCAGAATTTGAGCATTTTTATGGTATTTAAGTAACTATCTGTAAAATATATAGTAGAAAATGTAATAATTATACTTATGGGTAGTAAACATTATTGTATACTTTCCATTACTCTGAACTGAGGGATTCAGCACTGAACAGAAGCTTTTAACAAAAAGAATAAGCTAAATTATGTAGCTTAGGTGAAGTGGAGTTAAATCAACTTTATCCATTTTACTGGACACAAAATGGAGTTTAACCAACCTTGCATTGCTTGCTCCAGAATGTGAAATTGTGATTATCTATTTTTGAACCACCAAACTACTGCAGAAGTTTCCTGATGTGCAAGGAAAAATGGAGCTAACTGTTACTAACAGTTTTCCATGACTGTTCTCAGATAGAGATTTCATACAAGGTAGGCAAAGTTTTATTATAAAAGCCTTGTTAATAACGGGACAAAAAGGAAATCAGATCGTAGATGGAAGGGCATGCATCGTTAACGTACTTCATTGAAGAAGTTCAGCACCACAATACCTTTCCCTTTAAATTATTGCAATTTATAGTAAGCCAAGGGGGAGAGTAGCAGCTTACCTTTTGCTTACAGAAAAATAGCAGAGTTCAGCCATTAGAACAGTAAGGGATACCTACCACATCATTGTAGAGTCAAGTTTAATGGTCTAGCTCTCCTCCAGCTACACAGGTTTTAATCTATTCTTGACATTTGCCCAGGGCAGCGGATACCACACATCTGTCTGACAATAATCCACAGGAACAAGATCCCTCAAGTTTTTCAACACCTCTCATTTGTACAAAGATTTGCTGCCATTTTCTTTTTTAAATCTAATCTATATATAACTGATTTCTAAATAACCTTTAGCATAAAAAAAAATAAATAAGATAAACATTCCATTCAATTCATTAGAGTGCTCTCTTGGAATTAAGTTGCTACATAAATGTAATCAACTGTTTTGTTTGTAGATATTACCTGGTATTCATACATGTTCATACCAGTCACAAGAAATTCTGATTTTCTTTTTACTCTATGTCTGGTATAATTCAACTATTTCTCAGTCAGCAACATTTTAAACACAGTATGTAAATTACATCGAGAAAATAAACATGTCAGCAGGCATGTAATCATATAGAAAATAAAAAGATGTAATTGTCAAATATACCACTTTAAACAGCTGCCTATTTAATCAGGATTGATGCTGATGCCCAATCAATATAATTTCACAATGCTGACATGGCACTTTTCCTTTCTATTCAGTTAATTGTGCCTGTACACAATATTACAAATTGTTCCTCTTTTCTTTCAAAAAAAACTCATCAGTTTATCTTGTCAAACTTATCTAATTATTTCATTAGCCTATTTTGTTCTTATAATATTTAAGATTTCTTTGATAAGAAATGCCTGCATGTGTTTTAAGTTTGTAACACCCTACACTTTATTTTTAAATTATTTGAATTATTTGAAGTGAATTAGGGCAAACCAACAAAAACTTACGTAAAACCAAACAAATACTTATCAATAGATGAAGTAATACCCACAAATTTAATTTTACATTGCATACTATCATTTCAGCAGAGTCAAACATCTTGTGGATCAAAAGCCTGTGATTCAGAACACAGTTCATTTAGCAAGGAGATACTACAGAAACAAAGATTGTACCAGAACTAGTAACTGTGTGGTAAAAAAGACACGCAATTTTTGAGCAACAGTAAAACTGTAATAGAAGGCACAACTCTAGAGCTTTCACACAGATTCCCAAACCAGTAGTCCACAGCCCAAAGAATTTACAGCGGAGAAGGATTAAGGACGTCAAAGTAGAAATACACTTGTGCACAAAGTAGTCCAAATTCACAGCTTTTCTGGCTATATCAAATAATAAAAACTAATTTTTACTGCGGGGAGGGTGGTTGTTTTTTTTTTCCTGTTTTCTGAGGATAGGGAAGCCACAGAAAAAAATAAACACTTCTGTGAGAACACAGGAGGGAAAGGAGAGCTTAGAAACGTCAGAAGAGGCAGAAGGAGACAGCACAGTATGCAACACTGCAAACAGCCAACCAAGGTTAGCACCGCTGGCGAAATGCAAGCAGTAATGAACATTCTGACCTTTGTCTTCAACCCTTGGATTCTTGACACTGTGATAAACGCACTATGTATTTTCTTTGGCAACAGCTCAGCCATTAAATTGGGCTAATTACCAATATTTAGAAAATTCGAGATGCAAATTTGCCAAAAGTGACCACAGACTTAACTATTTGAAATAAATATGTAACTAAGTATCTAGCTAGAAGTCTTTGTGGGAAAATTTAAAGCATGCACTGTAACTTTATTCGTGTAAACAAATCACATAGCAGTATTCTCTCCATTAAAGGTATGCAAATACAGAAATCATGTTAGACCTGAAATGTCATGTTTTATTTAAACTCCAAGGCAGAGAATTTTAATTCCAAGTTTCACATAATAATTTGTTTTCGTGGACAAATTATGAACCCTGCCATAGGAGTTCATCATAAAACTTCTTTTACTGTCACTATACGGTATGACCACATTAAAATAACGAGGTTTGAACATTCATATCTTCAATTAGAGCTTTGTGGCTTCAGGCACTTAAAGAACAAATGCTGCCATTAACCTAGACCTTACCCCTCAAATATGCACAAAATATATTAACAATGCTACTGAATCATGAGGTCATTGTGAAAATGTCTCTGTGGATTCTTTCACAAAGCAAAATCTTGAGGATTTTAATAGGATATTATTTAAGGTACAAAATTAAAATCTCTCATTAAGTTATCTCAGCAGCTCATTTAATTTATCACTCTCAAAAAATATTTTAAAGGTTATTTTAGGTTAATTACATTTCACATCCTTTTATGACAGTTCTGAATCCCTGCACATCTTTCAACCCTCTATTATAAACATTTCCCCCTTGCCAATAACTTAAAGTTCACACTGATACATATTTTTGCATACTCACAGTACAGTCTCAACATGACAGCATTCATGACAGCATTTTATATTTATGATGTAGACAATATTTTCTTTTTTTTTTTAATGGAAACTTGGTCATTGCAATAAATAACAGAAGCAAGAAGTACCTCAGTCAGTTGTTCCACTCTATTTACTAAAGAAACAGCTTAGGTAAGCTGGTTTGTTTTGAACACATCAGGCACCCTCACAGCAAATCTCACACTATACATACTGAGCTGGCCACAATTGCTTTTCAATACAGAAAATTCTGATCAATCCAAAATGCCACAATACAAGAATCTCCCTCATCTATTCATATAATAAACAAAGCTCTGAAAAAACACCCTGGCCATTATTTATCCTAATCTCTGTTCACAAAGGGAAGAACTACAGATACTGACTGTAACCCAAGCTTACCAGTGTAATGCTTATTCTGACTTCATACCTCATGTCCTCAAACCACAAGGACTTTGCCTTTCCCACCAGGAAAGACTTTTAAACTCACAATTCCTGCAGAAATGCTCGCATTAGCAACAATAGTTGCAAACAATAGTTAGCAAAGCCAGGTAAGAGATGAAGGTATTCCCTGGCTTTTGAACAATTAACTTCAAAATCCAAATAATATCTTTAACACAACAAGAAGTAAAAGAATGACACAGGCACACTGTATACAGCAACTGTAGGAATAAGTTATTTCCTAGCACTGTTCATTTCAGCCTCAAATATTTTCCAAGCATTAATAAACTGAGCTTTACAGAAAGCCTGTGAGGTATCCAGTACTCCCTGTTCTACTGATGACCAAATGACTTAACCTCGCTGTATCTAAACTTTGATAAACTGAGGTATCAGGATTGTTGCGTAAGTCTCAGGCTTTAGTACTTACAAGGCTACACTTATCTCTGCCAAGAGATTTCACCTCTCCCCCTCTAATAATCTCAAAGTAATAAGGACTTTAGATTAACTCTTAGGAAAGATTCTGAGCTTCCGCTGTTCAAAGGTGAAGCATACAAACCACTGTATTCCCATTTTCCTCCCAGTAGTAACATAAGCAACCACTGAGTCTCTGGAGCTGAAACTGTTTGGATGGCTGGAATGACACATTGCATGGCTTGGATAAACCGAAATGACACAGTCCAGGAAACATAACCAGCAGCCAAACATGGAGGATTAGGCTACTAATTTCTAGAGCATCTCCAAAACTTTTGCTTAGTCAAAGAGTTATGAGAGATTTTTATAAAAGTCCTAAAGCTCAAAATAGTTTTCATTACTGGAACAAAGTAGTTTGAAACTTAGGCAAACAAACAATTTCATGTTTAAAGACAGATCCTCCTACTATCGTATCCTAGAAAACAGTTACCTAAAGTGTTGCCAGACACAGAAGGCAGCCATAATAAAATACTAAATGTGGACACCTCATACTGCCTTTCTACGGAAATAGCTGCCAAAAATCACCAAAATAAACCAGCCAATTTTTGACTATTTTAAATTAAACCCCAGAATTTTTAATGACTACATCAGCATGTTTTTATATAGAGTTCAATAAGAACCACAGAACAACACTCTTACTGAACAAAGCCTCACTCAGTGACAATGTCTGTTCAAGACAGTCTGAATAATTCTTTATATTTTATCTTAAGTTCCACACAGCTCCCCAAGCAAAAAAGCTAATTTTCCATGCACACTACAGCAGTTTCTCACTTTACACCTACAATAGTGCTGCTGTCAGGAACAGAACTGACTGCATGTGCCAAAAATCAATTCAACATACTCATAGACAAAAAAATAACACGCAGCATCTGAAGATAATGAGAACTGCAATCATTCAAACTGACAGACTAGTGCCTAACAATTATCACAAGGCAAGTTTTATGAATTCATATTTTCTACAATGACAAGCCTCAGGTTACACAGAAGGGTGTTCAAATTTTCTTTCAAGTATGAAAATCTCCTTTGAGCCAATGAGTCCACTCCAAAATGGAATTCACTTAACTGAAATGAGTAAAAAGATGCTGACTGTGTTTAAGTAATATGCTGAAGTTTCTTCAGAGTAAGATGCTGACTGTGTTTAAGTAATGTGCACTATATATTAAATGTAACTTTAGTACAGAATGTATCAAATGTAACTTTAGTACAGAATGTATCATAATTCTTTGCTGTTCTTTGTACACAGATACACATTATTATTCAAAATGAAGTTTACTAGTGAAAAACCTATCAGAAATATCAGTTTTGAATGCCACTGTGAAACATTTGTCCTCTACCATGAAAACACAAAGAATTACAGCATATGCATTTTCCTACCAGAGATATCTTAAAGTTGTGACAAAAGTAAGTCTCTGAAAGTACTCTAAATGCTGCCCAATGCTCAGAATACTTAAATATCATTTACTTCTCTGCAAAGGCCTTATTCTTCACTGTTTCACATTAATCAAATCCAAATCCCTTGTTCTTACTTTCAAGTTTTAACATTCAGCTCATGCCAATACATACAACCCTCTGTCTAGAGCTTGCCCCTTACCTCTTCCTCAAACCCAGTCCCTTCAAACACATGCAAGCCTTGACACTGCTTCAGTTCTTCAAGCCACACTCATCTATCTATCTATCTCCTTATAGCTGCATCTTCCAAAACTGATAATGTCCCCAAACTCTCAAAGATTAACCCATAGACTTTGCAGCATAAGTAAATGCAAATTTTTAATTAGTATAGCATTAACTTAGACCTCACATGGTCTTAGTTTGGAAATTAACTTACTTCCCATCTCAGGTTATTACAATTACAACTGCTGTTTTAAAATGCAATTTCCATTACAGCATACAGTAATAAAATCCATTCATTCATACAACTGTAGTATCTGCTATGTTCTGCTTCTATAACAATATATAAATATCTACTTGTACAGTCAAGTTTGATCTTCATCAGCTATAACTTTAATGATTATTCTTAGACAAAATTATTTTCAGCTGTATTCTGCAACATTTAAATGGTCAACATGCTGCCACCTAAAATACAAACTAAAAGTAACATTACAGTGAAACATTTTGGGAAAAGAGCAGCTGCATGTTTTAGAACACACAAACGTAAATTACATTTTCTCATCAGATTCAAATGCCTGTTTACATAATAAGTACCCAGTCTATCAGCAGGAGGTAGCTCTATGCACAACTGGCATTAATGATTTGTCCCACAACTGGTATTGTATTTTTCAATAAAAAGACAGAGATTACATCTAATTTTTTCATGAGGAGGTAGAAGTCTAAGCCCTACGCACTCACCTCCCTGCCAGCATACAGATCCAGCAGAAAGGTGCAGAGTGCAGTTGAAGATCTGCTATTGTACCTTGCAAACTAATGTTTAATTTGCTAGTCGGGTACCTACTAGTCACTATAAACTCTATTCCTTCCAAGACTTCATCTCTGAGGATTAACAACCATCCCCCAGATACATGCATAAAGCAAAGATCCCAAATAATAAACAGTAAATCCATTAAAGCACTAAGAACTAAGTAGGAGACTGGGGATAGAATTTTCATTTATAACTAGGAGGGGTTTTGAAGGAGAGTATAAAGAAGCTTGAACTTCTAGTTCCACTGCACTTCATCAAGCCTTTTGAATTATTAATTTCTGTACTGAATTGACAAGCGACAGAGAGTTATGGTCTCCTTTAGCTACAGTCTACAGGAAAACACCTCTAGGCTCTTCTTTATAGGTTGGCTCTGTAGCAATGGTGTCATTTTGTGCTGAAAACTCAATCCACTACACTGAGACCTCCAGTCCTCCAGCACCACCTAGCAGGCCATAGACCAAAATACAATCAGGCAACACAGCTTCTGACCCCAAAACTGCAAAAATGATTTATACAATTAGCTCCAAATATTCTTTTTTTAAAAAATATCTTATTTTATTCATAACTATCCCAACTATCATCTCTCTATTACCAGAAAAAGAATGTTGCAAACAATAGTATAGTATTAAAATACGAAGCCAATTCATACTCCAGCTTAAAAAAAAAAAAAAAAGGCCAGGTTATTAGCAAGTAGTTACTGTGGAACATGATCCCAGAAATAGCAAGCCTGGGGTGTAAAATCACTAACAATTACCAGGCTCTCAAAAAACATTTTAGAAAAAGTTACTTGGATCTCGAGTGAATTATTTCTGTCCATTGCCACAGGCCCACCAGCAGATGTCAGAACAGCCTCAAAAACTCCTCAGCAGGCTTTATGAAAAGGAGTGATTGGATTTAACTTTCACATGAATTTAAAGTGAACTACCTAAAGTTGTCTCACCCACAAACCCAAGTCTGAAGCCAATCAGCCACTCTTCCTGGTAGCCAGGAATGACATATATTTGAAGTACATCCTTTTGTAATGAAGAGCAACCTGCACAGTGGAAATATGCTGTTATAGGAAGTTCATACATTAGATATTCTATTCCTAATATACCTAAAATGAAATAATGAAATAAAAAAGGAGTAAAAATTTAGAAAATAAACACTAAATATTCTGTCCTACATCTAAAAAGCATACCCATACTTGGACATCAAAGATAAGATGCACAACATGAGTTTGCCTCAGTTACCAGGTTTCTCATACAAGCTTCCTTGTGGAGCCAAGGACCCACCACCACAAGGACAACCATTTTCCCCACCCCACTCGGTATTGCCTAATCCACACAGCTTTGGGGAACTAAATAAATCAGGCTGAATGGGCAGCATCACTGCCTCAGTGTTATTCAACACAGGAAGTTCTTCAGCTTATTAGTAATTAGTAATTAGTAATTAGTAATTTCAGGTCTTTGCATTTGAGCCTTTCTATCCTCCAGACTGAAAAATGAGTTTGGTTTTTTTTTTAACCACATCTTCTAGAACAAAAGCAGGGAAAGGTGAACTATCTGGCACTCTCTGCAACAGCAAAACATACGCAATTGTCTCATTTTGCTTTAACTATTACCTTACAAAATAGAAGTAAACCCATAACTAATTTCAATGTATTCTCTGAAGAGAAGACTTACCCAACAAAGAGATCTTGCACATCTGGCATCAGAAGACTAACAGAATATGAACTGCTCAGTCAGGGGACTTCATCTCTGAAGATGAAGAAATGGCTCTAACCACGTACCATGTGTAGAAAATATAAGAAAGTTTACACCAAAGGGATAACTGCAACCACCCAACTAGAATCCTCAACCTTGATTTTCAAAAATTATGTTCAATTTTTGCAGTTCAACGAGTACAGCAAGTTTCAGTTCAGTACTGGGAACAGTTCAGAAAACTGAAGTTTGTAAGTATAAAAAAATATTGAAAAAAACATTTTTTTAAATCTCTTCCAGAAAATTATCTAAGTTTCCAGTGACAGGCTTCTTCAAATGTTTTCCCATCACCAGGGCAGAGGGAACATACATGGTTTCTTATTCTCAGAACATCTCAAACTTTTCCAAGCACTAGACAGTAAGCAATGCATATAAGATGTATACCTAATTAATGGGTAACACACTGTCAGATGTTTCTTTCACAACACACTAGGGACTGTGCTTGAGATGTTCTCTATGGGGAGTGAGCAGGTGGGACACACACACGAAAGACCCTACAACTCTCTCCACAAATGTAAACACATATTCAGCATTAGTGTAGTGCTCCAGTTGAGCAACCTGCCCTTAACAATAAACATGAGGGGAAAATCATCCTTTGCCCACCCAAAAATGCACCAGCCTTAGAATATTAACACCTTATGGCAATCAATTTCATTCACATTGAGTTTTATCAAAATAAATATTTGTAAGAAAGACACTCCAAATCTCCCTCTTCTACACCAATTACAACCTCCTCTTCACAAGTTCTTTTTCCTTTCTAAAATTAACAAATCCTGATGCTCTTCATGTCCTTCCTCATAAAAGAACATGTCCATATTCCTAATCATTCACATCATCTGCCATCAAAACACAGCTGAAGTTCTAACTTTTTACAAAAGTGTACCTGCAGGTCAAGATCTCAGATAAATAAACCCCAAAACTAAGTTATAAGAGATTTTCTGCATTATTATCCTTCTGTTCCTTATACACACACTTTATACACGCTCCCTGCACCCCCAGTTTGGGGGTCCTGAAGGCAGAAAACACCACTGAGATGCCCACAATGATGCTTTATATCTTTTTTTCTCTGATTACTTCCTTGGTTATCTTAGGGATTTAGAAGTCTTAAGTAGGACACTCCCCACCAGAATTCAATCTACTAGGATCAGAGCCATCCATCTTAAGAGTAGATCATCAACTGAAGGTCATCCTCTGAAATCCTCACATATATTTAGAAGGCACAAAGATCAGATCAACATCCATCATTCCATGCTGACAGGACTCAGTGTTCAGTCTGCCCTGGCTTCTTGCTCAAGTCAAGGATCTAGCGGCAACTGCTCTGTGGGCACATTAATCCAGCTTATCACATATGTACAAGCTGGAAGTTTCTATCTCACAATAAATTGTGCTTACGTAGTTTAGCATGGTAGAATTTAATGTATTTCCAGTTCTTGAGTTGTTGCTGATAACTAGCTTAGCTATCAGTCTTGCTTCAGAAGCTGCAAACTAATTTCTGTAGATTTGCTACTGTTAATTTATCTTTTTGCTTTGCAAATACTTGAAGTTGAAAGAATGCAATTTAAGCACAGCAAACAATCTGTAGGATTAGCAATGGTTAGAAAGTAAAAAAACACATTACTGAATGCCAGCAAAGGAAAAAAAAAAAATTAGCAAAGGAAAATCCACTGATACCTACAGTGCCAAAAAGAAGGAGCAGAAACAATGCACATAGCTTTGAGTATTCCGGCTTTCCCTTACCACACTCCCACTTCTCTCTAGCTATCTCTCTATTGTATTATAACAAATAATAAAAGAATTAAATGCTCTGGCAATCAAGGCTGGCATATTAAAATGACACTCTGCATTACTGAACCTACTCATCTCTTAATAGAGCTATTCTTCAAAGGAGATTAATTATACTGGCAAGAGACCTTTTGCTATTTTAATTTGTGAAGCATATTTCAATACCACAAGCATATTAAAACAGCTGCAAATATGTAACTAGGTCCAAGATCCCAGGACTCACTGCATTTAATTAGGTGTTCATCTTGTGACCAGCTCTTTAGTCATAGCTTTAGAAGCCCACTTCTTAATTTCTAGGCTTAATTATCTGCAACTGTAATTAACATACAGCCCACCATAAAGTATACAGAGATAAGTAAGTGACCATATACTTCAGTACGTAACACCATCACAGAGGGACAAATACTGGATTCATAGCTGAATTTCTCTGCTTGAATTACAAAGCAGAGAATTTTAAATTCCTTTAAAATATGTTACTGGCACTACATTTCATATCAGAACATTCGATAAACAGCACAAACACTGCCATGACAAATGGAATATACATCATATTAGTAATATGCAGAATTGTAACACAAATGCATCTGCAGCTCACCGAGTTGTACACAGCCATTAACCAACAAACTACTATTCCAAATTAAGTATCTGAGAACTAATGCTTTGTTTTAAAGTACAGTTATTTTCATTAACTTAAGCTATGAAGCTTCAAGACATTTGCCTGCCTCTAGAGAGCAGGCCTGTATTTTAATATATTACTTTTTTTAATCCCCATCAGATAAACACTTAGATGCCAAGTTCATGTCAACATTTTCTCTTTCTATTGATATAGTCAAATTATAATCGCTGATAAGAATAGGAATTTACGGCAAACACTGAACAGGCACTAAACTAAGGCACAACACAATTAAATCAAATCAGAAGAATTTCAATATAGTAGCATATCTGAAAATGCTGAGACTACAAATATTTCATTGTGAAATCAAAACTAGCGGTAACACAACTGCGTGGCTTTTTGAAGTTTAAAGATTTAAGTTTCTTTTCATAGCCCGGTGGTGCCAAACTGTCTAGGATCCCCCAACATATTCTAAAGACTAACAATTTAAGGGCTATATCCAAGGCACACCCTTTACTTAAGGGGTGGTTGCTTCTAAACAGCCTTACAATGTAATATACTTGCGGCTCTATAAAGTAGCATGCACCAAAGTTTCCTCATTTGAGTAAAACTTGTTACACAGGCAACTCTATGGAAGTTCAGCTAAAAAGGCTTCTAGTTTTGCTTATAGTTTACTATTTAGCAACAATTTATGTTGCATATATAACAGGTCACAAATAACTGTCTTTTCCTGCTCTTATGTTTTTCTTCACCTTGTGCTTCAGTGATTTTAGATATATAGAGGTAATAAGGAACACCTACAAATAAAACATGTTCCTTTTGGTTTGCAATTCATTTTTGACTATAGGCATGAGTGTCATCCCCGCCCTTCCCCCTCCTTATATACTCTCTTCTTAGAAAATGCTAATTTAACAGCTGCAACATTCTTCAAAAATACATTCACATTACCAAAACCTTTTGACAGAAACCACACAGAAGAACAGATGTCAGTTACAGCTCTTCAGTTTCTTGGACAGTTACACCTTTCAGCTTCACCTCCCTAGCTGTTCTCTAGGGAAATAGGCAGAGGTAGCCTGTTTCCCAATTAAACTTGTTTTAAATGGTCAAGTTCCCATGCCCACATCACCCTAGACTTCCAGTGGTATTTTCTTTCAGGTATCAGGAAGCTTGAAGTAGCATTGAGAAGCAGCTTCCCTAAAAAGAAATTACTCTTTACACACACACTTTTTTTTTTCCTGTCAAAAGCAGGATGAACTTATTCTCCTACCCTAAAAAAAAGATCCACAGGAACAAAACACTGCATTCACTGAGCAGGAGCAGGGAAAGCAAGGTAAAAACTAAAGCACAAGATCACACCATTTTTTATTTATAGCGCAAAATCATCGTGAGGATTCCCAGACTCACTCACCAAACCAGCAGTAAGTGAAGGAGCAGATTGTCCTAGGGACTGATTTCTCATGCGGACCAGGTTTGAGGTATCTCCAGGTGGCTGCCATATCGTCTGTCCCACTCCACTGTGGACACTATTTGATAAGGGAAGTAGCTGTTTTCCTTTAAAAACAAAACCCAAATACTATCAGCTTGTTTTTAAAGAAGTTTACAAGTTCAAAACACAATGCTGAAAACAAATATTGCATGTGGAGAAAAGCATTTAATACAAAAGCAATTTAAAGGTTTTGGTAGGTTAGTACACTTAAGAGCACACTACCTATGAATTCATTATGTTTGATAACTAAGTATTTCCAAAAAATCCAGTTTACAGTATGAGGTAACGGGCAAATCCAAAACCTTGTAGAAACAGACTTCTATCACTTTATTCCATCCTATACTTCACACAGCTTAAAAGGAAACAACATTTGCTGCCAATTAAACAATTTATGGCCCTGTAAAGAGGCAATGTTAATGTTGCAAAATCTAAGTAAAATTTAAAAATTCTAATGAAAATGCATAATTGTAAAATACTACCTCTTCTAAATAGCTTAGCCATCTAGACATCCCCAGTTTCTCCTACCATGGGAACATTCAGCAGTAGATTTCATGCAGCTGTGATCAGAAGACAGTATATGTTTAAACACTGTTTTGCTTTGAACCATGGGTGGATACTTTTTGTTTAAAACGTTTCACTCTTCTGCAATATCATATTACCTTAAAAGCAAAACATTCTTTCCCAAGTTTCCCTTGTATCCAACTGATTAGTGGAGACTCTAATCTCCCATGCAACATAGAAAAACAGTGAGAAGAGTACTTCCTATCTTAAGTTCACACCACTGCACTTTACTGCAGGAAATACAGTAATCATTTAAAAGGATCTGCTCAATACTTTTTTTTTTCTAGTCAATATAGCACTCCTTTTTGAAAAAAGCAGTAAATTTCCACAATGAGAAAGAAACAAAGTCAAAGTAGGTCATAATTTGACTCCATCAAACTTGACAGTTTCCTTTTATGCACAATGTCATTCACAAGAAAACAAAAGAGAAGAAAGATAGTCTTGTGGTTAAAAACACATAAGTGAAAAAGTCTGTAAATCTGGGTTCCATTATTAGCTTCCAGATGACTTCCTCTGTAACTTTGGTTAGTCAACCCCTGCACTTTAGTTTCACCATCTGCAAAATGGAAGTGAATAATACCTCTTTTCCTTAAAATTAGGACTGTGAGACTAAATTATACACACACCCTTCCAAGCATGGTGAAGATAGTTACATTCAACAGATTATTACACGCTCAGATACTACAACAGGAATCAAACGGGACTACGACATTTGTTGCAATAAGTAGCAGGAAGAAGTTTACATCTTTAAACACATATAACTGTCGAAAAATACTTTTTTTTTTTTTTTGCAGAGGCAGCAAACAATTTTACAAATTCAACTTTACCTTAGAATTAGTTATGAAATATTACATTCATTACATAAAAAACATCTACAATATTTGGACTGTCACATAATGCAATTAGCCATTATGCTGGAGGGGCAAGGAGTGGTGTCTTTTTTGGTGGGGTTTTGGGGTTTTTTTAAACTTCTTAATGTTAATTTTCTGTGAAAGTTACGAGCAATGGGCCAAATACACATTAACAGAATGAGTCAGTGTATGAGAGATGAGAAGGCTCAACTTTGGCTAGCAGAGACACAGCATATTAGTACCTTTTTCCTAGTCCCACTCAAGCTGCTTACAGCTGTGGACAAGATTTTCATGACTACACTCATTTCCAGGATTATACATAAAGACAATGACTCCTCTTGTCTACAGAGATCTAAAACTACAGAAATGTACATCGCTATATTTATCTCAGTAAAATACTAACAAATATATCCTATAATAGCAATTCAAACCATATAATTATCTAACAGTTCAAAATGCCAGCAGAGCAGGAATAACATTATTTAAATCTCCGCAAGATAAAGTTATTAATATCATCTTTTAGTTCCACAAAATCTGAATCCAGGAGGAAAGAATTCCACCAAGAGTCAAATGTAAGCCAACCAGTTTGCACAATCATCTATACTCTTTAAGCTTATTTGCTTCTGTCGCAAAAAATAAGGCGGAATTATTTTGGGGCTTGAAGCTAAAGCTTTCCCTGCCATGCCTCAAATCCTAGATACATTCCAAACACCCACATTAAAAATAGATATCTAAATATGTACATTTTATTTATCCAATTAGGTCAAACTGATCTTGTTGGGGCTCTTTTCCCCTTTCTGAATCAGACTATAGTAGATTGAAATGTCATTAAGATGAAGCAACAAGTTCTGGAGAACAATATCATTTCAGAACATAAAATTTATAAGAATTTTATCTCCAAACAAAAAAATTATTTTTAAAAAAGAAACAGAACTTCTCCAGTTTTCCTGCTTCCTCCTATTTACTTTTCTGTGCTTACTTCTACTCAAGGGAGGAAAAAAAAAAAAAAAAAAAAAAGAAAAAACCCAAGCAAACTATAGTACTATCTTCAGCAACCACTGTAATCAGCCAACAGCTGTGTAGTTAATAAACTTCTATTCTCCTCTAGCAATTAATCTGCCTTAGAGAACAAACTTACATGAGTGCAAAACACTATGAAACTTTCCATTTTGCAGAAACAAGCCACTTATTACAAATAAAACATTAAGACAAGGCCAAACCAAAATAAAAGGTGCATACTTTATTGCTTATTTAATTCTATTACACCCAGCACCTCAAACAATAAATATTTATCTTCCCCTGATAAAGGATGGAGGGCCCAGGACTGGATGCATTTTCACAATCATGTAAATTAAGCCCATGCTGTTGCCAAAATGGGTGGTTTCATCCTCTTCCTCATCCCCTCCCACCTGAGAGTTTCCAACCCTTCTTGCACTAACATGCAAATAGGCAAACAGTCAGCCTAATTAGGGAAGAAATGGGCTGCAAGTTAACCCTACAAAATGACAGTGGTATTCAGGTGGATCAGCCATGTCATTCTAGACTGACCATGCAGCTCAGTATGTTCTAATGTCAGCATCACAGACCGGTATCAGCTTTAAGCAACTGTGAAACCACCTCCCCTGGCCAATATACGAAGCCTTTGAAAAAGAAAACCACTGAGCTTGATCCTCCATTTTTTGGCTAATTACTAGACTATGCCAGCTCCGTGGTTCTACAGCTGACAAACTACATTCTCTGACAGGGCTGAAGACTGGGTTCACAAGAGAAAAACACAAACTTTATACAAACTGAAAAAACATTTAGTTAGTAAGCAACAGTTTTACATTGAATCACAAATGACTGCAGTGCTTTTGAAGCCAAAGAGAAACCAAATAATTTGAATCGGATATAAGAGTCAGCTTCCCAGTAAGAAACAATACAGCAAAGTAGGCAAGCTTACAGTCAGTGCTGACCTTAAAAGAGATGAGAATGCATCACTGTGTTGCCTACGGTTCCACTGCTCCCTTCTTTTAACTTTGCACATCAAGTCTTAGCTCCTAACTTTTTACTCTGGACAACATACAGAATTTCACTGCAAATCCAGCCTCTCTTTTTCACTCTTCTCTACTAATATTTCTTTTTGCATCTTTCTCTTACATAAAATTTTGTATGCCCTCCCAAGAAGAGGTTACCTCTAGCTTTAAAGAAACAACTTACCAGTATCTTTTGCTACAACTGTTATGCCAACAAGTAACACTACATCTTTAATACTAATAAATTGTCATATGGTCTTTACAAAATGGCATACCTGACAAAGAACTTGCCAAACTACCTCTTCGTAGCTTGCAGTCATCTTGACTTAGCTGACGATGGAGCTTGGTTTTCCCAGCAGATGAAAAGATGTCAGGATTGCTGAGCTTCCTGCAACGTAATGGAGTGGACTCCGTTATCATCTCCTGTAGAAAGAAAAACAAGCAGAAGTTCATTAATGGCAACTATGTATCTGCCTTCTGAAACATACAATCTCCAAAGCATAAACAAGACTGTCTGAAAACAAAACACACACACCCATGCAAAAAAAACAAACCACCTAAAATTGTAAATCCCCCTCTTTCGTGCCACATATCCGCATGGAAAGTACACCACAAGATCCCAGTCAAATATGGCCATTGAACACTATTGCTTTACAGAATATTACTAAGGCAATTATGCTTCATCAGTTATTTGCTCTTACAGCATGTAGGAAGAGAGGCCACTGAGAATTTGACTCAAGCTATTTCCTGCTAAAGCAAAGAGTATTTTCTCTGAATTTCTTAAATATTTATTCCATCCAGTCTATGAGTAATACACCTACAAAGAAACTGTTGCAATGTCTAATTGCAACCCAAAACTCCTATTGTAAGTTACAGCTCTACTACAAGACCATACATATCACTAAATAATAATTAGGATAGAGATCACCCTTTGTGTAATGTCTTTTGTTATTACTGTAAACAAAATTAGACCTGTATTTGACAGAAACACTCCCACACATGTAAATTCCTTTCACAGCAAACAGCAAACTTTCAATCAAAATAGCAGTAGGTAGAACAGTGGTGAGCACAACCACAGTGCTTTCCTCATGCATTTCACTGTTCTGGAGGTGTCAAACTCTCATTTCACACCCAAAGAAGAATTAGGAGCATAGCTATCGTACCGGGTTTGAAGATAACCTGACACTTTCCATTATAGCCTATATAGATGAACTCAGTTAAGTTCTCCCTTGTCTGCAGTAGTGTAACATGTTCCACATGTCTTAATGGATTGCTCCATTTTATTTCAAATGCCTCCCGTTCTATATAGCACTTCAAATTCTCTCATCCTCATAAAACCTCATCCGAGACAGAAAATAAACTGGAAGGAAGACTTTCCCTGCATGATACATCNAACCTCATCTGAGACAGAAAATAAACTGGAAGGAAGACTTTCCCTGCATGATACATCACCACATGGTTTAATGTAGTTTTAAATCCCGGAGTTTGGGTTTTGTTTGGACTTTGGTTTTGGGGGTGGGGGGTGGGGGGGTGGACACATGAATAAAGTGGTATTACATGAAGAAAATCTGATTTTAGATTTGAAATAGACAGAGCTCACTTAGCTCCAAGTCATTCATTCTTGACCTTTCTTAGACACGTTCTCCTTTTAATCATGAAATTTTTTGGCACCTCATAATAATAAATAACTTTGTTTGAGGGACAAGAATGCTTTGCTCTGCATCTGCTTCAGTGGTGCACCTTTCACGGGTGGAGAGCTATTGCTCTGGTACCATTTCTCCCTCTGGTTACGGTTAGACATTCAGTCGCTGCTCTGTCTAAACCAGATCAAGAGAGAGACCTGGGTAACTTAAAGTAGGTCACTTCACTTATCCAGTTCATCACACAGCTGCACACAGTTGTGTTGGCGCAACAGTGGGGAGAGGCACAAAAACAAGTGACCTGGGGTAGTGAAAACTGCTTGAACTGAAACCTGCTTTATTCTTAAGGTTCCTCACCTTGAAGCAAAGAACCTCACCTTTTCATTTGCCTCTGAGCTTTTCCACAAACGTATTGAAGACCTTCATTTCCAGCAGCCTATACTTCTGTTTTTCTGTCATTTGGAGGGCTGAGACAACACCTACCACACTTTCTGTTTGTACTTCGGAGTAAGCTAAGTAATTCTAAACTGCAACACTAGCACTCCTCTGAATGGTAGCATGCCTCTGAAAGCTGCAGATGCCAAGGGCAGAAAGTTGTTGCTGTTTTTATTTGGGATGGCAGAAAGTAGTTGCTCTTGTATACACATCTATGTAGACATACACAAATTTTTAATATGGCCTGTCCCAAATGCGTATAACATCTAAAATCTGTCATGTATTTTCCAACTGCAAGTCAGAAATTACCATACCTCAAAAAACACTAGTATTCCAGGTTACAAGCAAATTAGTTAAAAATCTCACCCAGCCTACCACACTCCTTATGCTTCAATTCCAACAAATGTTCCCAGCATTCTTCAGTATGTAGCTACTTCCCTGAAAATAGTCATAACTCTGTTGAAAGGCTCCATGCACAAGATGCTACTGGTCATTCCCACCGTCTATGTACTCTGCTTGCATAAATCCCTAAAAAAAGCCATTTTTTTTCGCCACTCTCACCCTGCACAGGCCATTGCCATGACTGTCTTGCCTTCAGTGCACATAGGTTCCTTTAGGAAGGGGAAGCACAGTCTTGCTTGTCAGGCTGATGCAGCAAGTGTAGTTGCTCTTCTACCTTACTCGGCTGAGCTGGGGCAGAGCGAGGGAGAGGGCAGGGAGAAGATATGCAGAGGCTAGTGCCAGTAGAAACGGTAGCCAGCCCACCTGGCTGTTGACCATCCCTACCCAAATACATCTGCACCCAAGATAGAATACACCTCCTATTTAAAATGCTGCTTTGGGGCACCCCCTTCACATCCAATTCCTCCAACCCAGCACAAATGCCAGAAAAGAGAATTTGGGAAAGGGGATGCAGAAGGGAAGAGCACCGGGGGAAAGAGATAAGGCTATGTGGAATTCCCTTGTAGCCACTTCTCTGCTGTTACTTCCCTTTCACAGACATGTCACCTTTGCTGCTACATCCCTTTCACAAACCATCTTGATGGTGGTTTAGCGTGAGGTCTTTAGCTTAAAAGGTACACCTTGCCTCAGTAACAGAAGTACAATAAATCTAGTAATCTTACTCCAATAAACAATTAATTTAACATCCAAAGCCACAAAAGGAACCCAAATCAGCACATGTAAGAACATACAACTTTATCTTCATTTGAGGGAGAAAAATAAGGTATTCCTTTGCCCTCCAAATTTTTAGCAGAACAATACTGTACAAAAACAATTTTGAGATGACTGTATTAATACGAATACTCAGCAGCAGTTAAAATTTCAAGAGTAACATGCAGAAAAGTGTCCTAACTGGGACTTCTTTGTTCAAGGTTTTGGGGTTGTTTGTTGGTGGGTTTGACTTTTTGGGCTTTGGTTTGGTTTTCTTCCCCTCAGGTGCACATTCACCTCCCCTCCAACACACACAGAAGTCTCCCCCATCTTTCTCAGTGAACTGCAACTGAAAAAAGAAAAACCACATTTGTCCATCCAGGGTACCAAAGCAAGGAAAAGCAGTGAAGTTAGAAACAAAATTACTCTAAGTTGCGTCACAAGCAGTTTCTGTATTTTGTATCTCTTTTTTTTCCACTCAATGTATAGAAATTCGCATACCCCTATCAACCAAAGAATGCACCTGCTTCTCTATCCTTCCCCTTTCCCTTCTAAGTAATCTCTTCTCATCAGTAAAAAAAAAAAAAATTACAAATTCTTAATATTTCTCCTTGAGTTATAGTACACAAGTGTTTTAGATCTGATAATGCCTAAATCAGAAGTCCTCCAACTGAAGGAGCACATGGAGCACCAACAGCAAAGGGCACAGCTACTTCTACCGCAACATCCGCTCAGCTGCGACGTCCTGCCTACACACACCTTTCAGGTCAGCCCAACGGTACACGCTGCTTCTCAAAACATCATTCCACATGCACTTCTTCAACAGTCATCCCAACTTAAACAACTCCTCCCCACCAGACTTGTACCACAAAGACGTGAAAGGAACAGTGGAAAGTTAACAGCTTCCCACACTCCCCAAAGAATCTCGGCTGCCTTCTACAGGAGACAGGCTTAGTACATATCACATATGGAAAACTCTTCACAAGCCCTTTTTTTTGGTAAGCACTTTAAACACTTCAGCAATATTCAGAAGACTAAATAGGTGTTGCACGTTTTCAAGAAAGGTAGCTAAATCACACTCTGTGAGTTTATATACTGTTAGACTCACTTTTCAAATATTAAAAAACAAATCCAGTGCACTGTTCTGAGACAGCCTATTATGTTTTAAAAAAATGCTAAATACAACACGGCCAGTTTAAGATTTCATTTTCTAAGAGTTATGCCTATATTGTGTCAGCAAAACAATGAAGAGGGAAAGCTTTAACTTAACTTGACAATAGAGTCATCTTTCATAAGACTGTAGTTTCTTTCACTCACCCATCAAAACCCAGCTTTAGTATTACAGTTCATAGACGAACTACATGGCAACAGCAGTGGCTTATGTTACCACTTTTAAACAAAGTAAAAAAACCCACAGGAAGAGATCTTTCCTTGCCCCAAAGCAAGATGAAATACATACAAAGGACATAAAAATCGTATGCAACGTTCCAAACCAATGGAAAAGTCTTTGCAATGATAGATCAAAATTTTGCTTACATGGTTTCAAAACAGTAAATTAGACTACCACAGCAAGTGGTTGAACAATAGATTATGTAGCACAGACTGCCCTAATTTTAAGGACTCGACTTCCACTTTTGAAAAAAAAAAAAATCTTGCAGCTTTAGAAATGAAAGCATTAGTAAGCACATAACAGAAACACTGTGCTCACACAGTGTGAAAAGGACTGTGAGGCTCTCTCCATTAAATTCTTTTCAAAGGTGATAGAAAAAAACTTCTTCATTTACTTTGGCCTTGTGGCTTTCACCACAAGCTAAAAATCAGGTTCAAACAGCCAGCTGAATCCTGCAAATCTTAGGGCTGAAGATAAAAGCATCACACAAACAATCTTGATTTGCTAGGCAATGATTATTCCTATCAGTCCTTTCAAAGGTATACAAAATACAATATATATATACACAAAAATTTGTTCACATAACTTGAAACAGTAGGATATGAAGAAGAATGGCAAAGGCTTTTCTTGAATAGCGAAGACTTTGCATTTTTCAGCTTGGTCACTTACCATGCTTGCACAGAAAAACAGTTAAAATATTTGTGGCACTGACAATACATATAAGTTTGTTTCCCTTGTCTGAAATCTTACAGAGCGATTATTACACTCAGCAAGATGGAGAACCAGACAGATTGCAACAAAAGCTGCAGACAAATGACAAGAAACCAAATGTGCTTCCTGATATGTAAGATTATACCAAAATTCCCATTAAAATCCTGATCTGGTAATTTCAGAATACAGCTACAAGGAACCTTCTCAGCCAGTTTCCATTCCATTGCATGGGGAAAATCTCCCAAGCAATTCAAGCAAAAAAGAGAAGAACATGCACATATAACACTGCAATGATTTTCAGCAGCTTTTTTCTTTCCAGTGTTCATTTAATGGTGCTGCAAGAGGGTAACACAACATAGATCCTTAATCCACAAATGGCACGTGAATACTGAAAGTGCAGATACATGTCCAAGCACTTCCTTGAGCCAGAAGATGAAGCACCACACAGTTAGTGAGACTGATATATCAGCAACAGACAAATGCTAGGAAAAAAACTTCCGAAGACTTGTCCTTATGGCCTACGTTTAAGATGTAATAGATTGTACAAAGGAGTATTGCCTTGAATATAACTGCATTATAACTAACTCAAAAATATGTATTTCCTAGACATGCCTACAACAAGGAAAAATACTCAACTGTGACTAACGAACATTCAAATCCACAGGTCAAAACATGTTAAACTATTAGCTGGGGGACAGGTAGAAAAAACAAAACTACAAAAAAGTTTTACATGAACAGGTAATCCATGAAAAAGAAAAATGGGAATTATTTTTTTTAAAGCTTAATTAGCTCAACCACCTAAGATCATCTGGAAGCAAGTTCTAGCAAACTGCTGGAAGGAACAGAAGAATTAAAATTTGAATACAATAAATTGGCAAAGAATACACTAATATTATCCTGTTTTGTAAAGAAGGTAACCAATGAGTAATGCAATTCAAAGATAAGCTGACAATTTCTGAAGTTTTTTTTAAGCAATAAAAATAGTCAACATTGAAAGCCGCATTTGCTATTTTTTAACACAGTACTGTTTGTCCTTTAAAAGATAAAAGCCTGTTGTGTCAGGATTGTGTGCACATATTTGAAAAGCATTCTCTTCTTCCCCAGCCTTTCCTCTTCATTTTATATAATGTGTATACCTACCCTTAACAAAAGATAAATCTGATCCTGTCATTAGGTCTGCTCTAATATACTTTAAAATACACCGAAAGAGAAAATTAAAGGCCTAGAGAACAGATCACAAACTGAATATCTATCTATATAGGCAGCAATTAACACAATGGAATCATAGTATTTATGCTTTATTATTTAGCACTGAAATTTGCCTTAACTTTCTAGCCCAAGGATGACATATTGAGGAAAGAAGGCCAGCAGTTTACCAGGAAGCTGAGGTGAGCCCAAATGTGACCAAAATTATAGGCTGAGTAAGAATTTGCAACTAGGACTCTTCTTAACTGTATCTGCTTAACTCATGTACTTGCCAGCAGCATCCTGAAAAATGCCAGAGACAGCAGAATCAAGGAAAACTACATGAAATCAACATAGCCTCTTAGAGGCTATAATATATTGGTTTACTACATCAACAACAGTGAATAGCTTTACAGAATATATTACATTACATAAAGTGTTGGTATTTTAAAGACAGAAAAGGGGTTTACCATATTTTTCTCCATAATAGATTTATTTCAATGAATTTTTCAATAAATCCCAACATTCCCACAAAGGTAAATATGTAAACTTAATTTATTGTCAATGGTAAGTATTCAAAATGACTGGAAAGCTAAGCATTATTGCCATAGCGATGTTGTCAATAGTTATACAGTTTAACATGCACACATTTAACATTCTGAATACCTAAAGCTTCCTCTGTACACTCATCTGCAGTTATAACACACATTACAGAGAAGTTGCAAAACAAATTTAAATCCTTCTGTAAAAAAAAAAAAAAAAAAAAAGAAATCTTAAAAAAAATAATCCCCCAGTTAAGAACAAACAAGAAAAAAAGAATATTTCCTAAAAGACCTATTCCTAATAATTGAGGCACCATCCCTGGTGGTGTTCAAAAGACAGGTTGACGTGGTGCTGGGAGACGTGGTTTAGTGATGGTGTTGCATTTTGTTTGTTGTGTGGGTGTTTATTTTTGTCAGAGTAAGGTTGATTGTTGGACAAGATGAACTTGAAGGTCCCTTCCAACCTAGAAGATTCTATGATTCTATCAGAAACCTATACCATGAGATACACCCTCCTTATCTTGTTCTTCCAATGGGAAGATTTTTTTTCACGTTAACTCTTCAGGAAAACAACTCCAAGGCACGTTTGATTAGAACTAATAACTTAGAAACTTTAATGTTTCACCAGAGAAGTTCAAGTTGTTAACTTTGTTGCCAAGTGTTCCCAGCTGCAGGAACGCATTAAAAAGCTTGTTAAAAAAGCAAAAGTAAATATTTACAACTATGTACATTATTACCCCCTTTCTAAGGATCCTTGTGATGAAGAATCATTTTATTCCTAATGGAACCACAGTCGAGAAGACAAAGTAATTTGTAATTAAATTATATCAGCTTGAATGTTTGGTCCTTATACGAAAATACAAATAACACCACAATGGCGTATACAAGCAAAGTATTTGATCCTACTTCAGAATCTCCCAACCAAGAGACAAAAGGGTAGTGTAATTCCTGAATTCAGTTTGTAAATGCCTAAAGCCAAAAGAATTTCATCTAGGGAAGAAAGAGCAACCGAGCCTTTACTAAAGTCTATATCAAACTTTACAGAAGCTCAAAGAAACCACTATCAATTTATCAAGACTCAAAATCCCACTACATACCAGTTACACCGAAAACAAAACTAGTCTGAACAAAGACACTGAACATTAAAGGCTACATCATTCCTTTATCATTGGCATTCTAGCATGAGTATTTCCAACATTAAAAGGTTGTATAGAGCAGGAAAATTAACTCCTGGCCAGCTTTAAACAAAACAAAACAAAATACCCACCAAAAAAACCCCTCATAAACAACTCTATAATTCGTCATCTGTACATTAGAATCCTGTCTGTGGTAAGGATTAAAAGAATTATGACCAAAAAAGTGATTTGTAATAAGATTTGGTGTTATAAGACATCAATAACACTTTCTCTCTGAAGATTTTCTTCCATTACACTCAGATGTGCCAAGCATGTGATGTGTCTCCACATTACTGACTAGTATTACTGCAAGTTCTCTTTAGCATCCTATGCATTATCAAATACTTATTTATCTTCTATATTCTTGTCTATTATATTTTACACAGTCAAATAGAGATATATGTTTATATTTACTAAAGATCATAATCCACAGTATCAATAGCCAGAATTTTTCTCATTTGCCAATTTCTTACAGATATTTATTATGCAGAAAACACTGTATTTAACACCTTTTATTGCAATTATGCTGTTAGAAAGACTAGAATGGGAACTGCTTAAGGAAGCAGGCAAGCAGCAGAAACACAGCTGTATATTAAGCTGTGCATGTAAAGAGACCTATGATTTCATATTGGCTATAAAAAGGAGCAGAATTAGCAAAACACTCTGCAGGGTGCCTCGATTCCCTGCAATACCAATGCCAAATTTTTTTTTCCCAATGAGTGAGAATGAGTTGATCTCCAACTATATTTATTTTTGTTCACATTATGAACATTGTCTCACTGGCTTATCAGGGAAAGAGCAAAACAATATAAAATACCTACTTATACCTGTGTAAATTCTGTTCAATGCCTATAAACAAAGTTACAATCAAGTCATTTTCATTGGGAATGTAAACTTCCTGTTTGTCTAGGGAGAAAGATGAGTAAGACCTAGTGACAGGTTAAAAGTTCGTTCAATTTACATAAACAATTGCTTTATAGCAATAGGACCTGGAACAGAGTTTCATCTGCTTTTATACATTACAGACAGGAATCTCTGGGTCACATTTAGAATCATAGAATGGTCTGGGCCGGAACAGACCTCCAAAGGTCATCTAGTCCGACCTCCCCAGTCAGCAGAGACACCCCCAACTAGACCAGGTTGCCCAGGGCCTCGTCGAGCCTCACCTTGAATGTCTCCAGAGAAGGGGCCTCAACCACCTCCCTGGGCAACCTGTTCCAGTGTTTCACCACCCTCATAGTGAAGAGCTTTTTCCTAATATCCAATCTAAACCTGCCCTTTCCCAACTTTAAGCCATTGCCCCTTGTCCTGTCACTGCAGGCCTTTGTAAACAGACTCTCCTCAGCCTTCCTGTAGCCCCCCCTCAGGTACTGGAAGGCAGCTATTAGGTCTCCCCGGAGCCTCCTCTTCTCCAGGCTGAACAACCCCAGCTCCCTCAGCCTGTCCTCGTAGCAGAGGTGCTCCAAACCCCTGATCATTTTAGTGGCCCTCCTCTGGACGCGCTCCATCAGGTCCATGTCCTTCCTATATTGAGGGCTTCAGACCTGCACACAGTACTCCAGGTGAGGTCTCACTAGAGCAGAGTAAAGTGGCAATTTCAAAAACTGCAAAGTTATCTGTATTGAGATTTGATTCTCAACCCAAAACTATGTAGAATTTTCTGTGTCTAAGGCACAAATATATTTAAAATTAAAATACTAGCTGAAAACACAAAAGTATGACAAGTGAACAATAATATAGTCTACTAAAATGCACATGCTGTATAAAAATGAATTATTTACTAATAGTGCAGAGGTCTAATCTTCTTTTGAAAAAAAAAACTTCCCAAAGAAAAATGTTAAGAGTCATTAAGTTTGAAGTATAGTCTCAAATAAAAGTCTCTGTTGGTCCAGTATGAGATACAGCCCCTAAGAAGCTGTCCCAAGGCTAAGGGGGCTAGAAAACAGAAATCCCTGCACAACTGCTGTTCCAAAGCTTGCTTCAATTGAAGCTGCCTACAAAGAAAAGAAAAAGGTAAAGAAAGAAAAGTATGAAACCAAAAAATACTACAGGAATCCTCTTTAACCACACTACTTTTTTGCCCAGGATGCTTTTATATATCACAACTATAACCTGAACAGTAGCAGTAGTGGAACCACGTGTAGTTAGACAGAGATTAGTGTCAAAATAAAATCCAGCAAGGCACAATGATCTGCTAAGAGTTAGGACACTATTTTTTCATGTACATGATGGAGAAAGACCAAGATGCATTTTAATCTGGTGTTATCATCACTGAGAAAGACTGTTATTTGCAGCAGGAAAGAAAATTAAATACTTTTTTTTTTGCTTGTGATAGTGAAAGTTCCAATCCTTTGGCATCAATATTTTTGTCTCCATGAATCATCTGGAACCTTCTCACTTCCTACCACAAATGAGATAAGCACATCAATGCACAGCAAAATTAAGAAGCACTTATGTGAGGTTTTCCTGGAAACAAATTTTCCCTCAAACTCAACAGCAGATCTGCACATATGGAATGGAGGAAAAAAAAATTACCATTTGATTATAAGACTGTAAATAAAACTACTAATGGCTTTAGAGCTAAGGGAAATGAAGTTAACCTTTGGAAACACAACAAACACTTAATCTTTAGCTTTCCTTAGCAGAAATCACATAAAATGGCAGACAAAGATAAACTAACTCACAATTCTTAATCAGTATCTGCACAAAGAAATGGAGTCTCTATTGTCTGGCACGAAAGCTTCTCCTCATCGAGCAGCATTATACAGTTCCATCCCAAAGAAACAACAGCTAATTTTTTTTCCAAGGATAAGACACGTATTTCTTCCCTTGTGCTTGCGAACAAAAATAATGCCCAACTGTTGGGTTTATGAACATCACCGAGTCTCGAGCCCAAACTGAAAGACTACAGTCAGCAAACACTTCTGCTAAAGTGTCTGCTAAACTGGCAAAACAATGCTGTCAACAGATTCTCCTCTGTCCTAAAAACAGGGATCAATGCAAAGGTCAAAGAACACACAAATAATTAACTGGGTGCATAATTTAACTTTCAGGGTCACGTATTTTTGCCACTATCTTCACACTGCACAGGTTCAATTTAAGTCATTTAATAAAGCAGAGAAAGAAGTATTTGCTACTAATACGTCACTGCATCTATCTACAATTAAATGTTTAAACATCTAAATGCCTACAGTCACTATATTAACTACACAATTAATTTCTAAGCCTTCCTCTAAAACAGTGACTGTAATTTATTTATTTGTACTCTGATTTTCTGGTGCTGCCCAGAACACTTAACATCAATCTTGGCCACTTAATTTCCTTTTATAGATCTTTTCTAAGACCAAAGCATAGTCATGAATATATCCACAGTCTTAGAGCGTTTTGTAGATGCCTAATCCTAGCCTTGGAGAGCACCCCTGTTATCCTTGAGTGCTCTGTAACAAATACTAAGAACCAGCAGCATTTCCCTTCAAGTTAATAATTGATTACAATTATAAAGATAAGCAGTTCCACACCAAATCCAGACACTTCCAACAGAAGACTTCTCTTGGCTTCTCCACTTCCATACTCCTTTTGGAAAAAAAAATACAGTGCACTGCTGAACTCAGATGCAAATCACCAGCAACACGAACACCTATATATTCATAATCTCTCTGCTGCCTGCTTGGCTATTCTAATATGCAAGATAGGAAATTGATGTGGCCAATACACAATATTTGTTCCTACTTTTCACTTGTGACAGGAAAGGCGAGCTGAATCATCTAAGCTGCTGATGCAATGCCTACCTATTTATTGATTTACACAAATCGATTTAGAAAAAAATAAGTTCCTCCATTAAAATCCAACTTTGAGGGAGGTGATGTTTTTATTATATCAGGCCAGAGAAACGTCACATGCCCCTTGGCTCTATTTTGCTATTATCTAACAAGCCCATGGCAGAATTAGTCACTTTTCTCTACACCCCTTCTGTCTGCTTCTAGATTAATCTTTTGGCTCAATTTGGTTATTACCCAACAAGCACGTGGCAGAATTGATCACTTGACACTATTCCCCTTTGCCTGCTTTTAGATTACTCTTCTCCAGTTGCTTTTTCCCCTCCTCATACTTCTAAACATTACAGAATGGTAGAGTTTGGAAGGGACCTTCAAAGATCATCTAGTCTAACCCCCCTGCCAAAGCAGGGTCACCTACAGCAGGTTGGGCAGGAACACATCCAGAGGGGGTTGAATACTTCCAGAGAAGACTCCACAGCCTCCCCTGTTCCAGTGCTCTGGCACCCTCAAAGTAAAGAATTTTTTCCTTATGTTCAGATGGAATTTCTTGTGTTCCAGTTTGTGCCTGTTGCCCCTTGTCCTGTCTCTTGGTACCACTGAAAACAATCTGGCCCCATCCTCTTGACACCTGCCCTTTAGATATTGATAAGCATTGATGAGATCCCCTCTCAGTCTTCTCTTCTCCAGGCTAACCAGGCCCAGGTCTCTCAACCTTTCCTCATAAGAGAGGTGCTCCATTCCCTTGATCATCTTTGTAGCCCTCCACTGGACTCTCTCCAGTAGTTCTTTGTCTTTCTTGAACTGGGGAGCCCAGAACTAGACACAGTACTCCAGACGTAGCTTCACCAGAGTAGAGGGAGAGGATGACCTCCCTCAATCTGCTGGCCAAGCTCTTTGTAATGCACCCCAGAAGACCATCAGCCTTCTTGGGTACAAGGGCACATTGCTGGCTCACGGCCAACTTGTCATCCACCAGAACTCCCAGGTCTCACTCTGCAGAGTTAACCCCTAACCTGTATTGGTGCATGGGGTTATTCCTCCCTAGGTGCAGCACCCTACATTTGCCCTTGTTGAACTCCATTAGGTTCCTCTCCACCCAACACTCTGCCTGTCAGGTATCACTGGATGGTAGCACAGCCTTCTGGTGGGTCAGCCACTCCTCCCAGGTCAAGATAATCCAGTACTGACCCCTGGGGAACACCACTAGGTACAGGCCTCCAACTCAACTCTGCACCGCTGATCACAACACTCTGAGCTCTGCCATTCAGCCAGTTCTCAATCCACTCCACTGTCCTCTCATCTAACCTACATTTCCTAAACTTACCTATGAGGATGTTATGGGAAACGGTGTCAAAAGCCTTGCTGAAGTCAAGGTAGTCAACAGCCACTGCTCTCCCTTAATCCACCCAGCCAGTCATTCTATCATAGAAGGGTAGCAGGTCAGTAAAGCATGATTTTACCCTTGGTGAGTCCATGCTGACCACTCCCCATAACCTTCTCTTCCTCTACATGCTTAGAGATGACATCCAGAACGAGCTGTTCCATCACTTTTTCAGGGATGGAGGTGAGGCTGACTGGCCTGTAGTTTCCTGGGTCCTCCTTCTTGCCCTTTTTGAAGACTGACATGGCATTACCTTTCCTCCATTCTTCAGGCACCTCTCCTGTTCTCCATGACCTTTCAAAGATGATGGAGAGCGGCTTTGCAGTAACATCTGCCAGCTCCCTCAGCACTCACAGGTGCATCCCATCAGGGCCCATGAATTTGTGAATATCAGGTTTGCCTAAATGATTTCTAATCCGATCCTCCTCAATCAAGGGAGAGTCTTCCGTTCTCCAGGCTCTCTTTCTTACCTCCAGGATCAGGGGTTTTTAAGAGGCAGCCTTAGCAGTAAAGAAGGCATTCAGTAACTCCGCCTTCTCTGCATCCTCCATCACCATCTACCTCATTCAGCAGCAGGCCCACATTTTCCATAGTCTTCCTTTTCCTACTGATGTACTTGAAGAAGTCCTTCTTATTGTCCTTAATATCTCTTGCCAGATTTAATTCCAAGTGGGCCTTAGCCTTCCTCGTTGCATCTCTGCATACTCTGACAACATTCCTATACTCCTCCCAAGTGGCCAGTCCCTTTTTCCACATTCTGTAAACTTCCTTTTCAGCATGAACATACAAGCAAACTCAGAGCAATATGTTGCCAGCAGCTGTCAGTACTGCCCGATCAAAATACAGAAAGACAAAACTACAGCTAGTGAAGAAGTCAAGCAGGAGAAGCTCTGGCATTAACAAGAATCAGCCTATGGAAGGCAGCAAGACATACCTACGCGACATCATTGAAAGGTTTGTTCTTTCTGGCTTCTTGCCCCCTCAGGAAAAGAACAGAGATGAAAACAAAGACAGAACCATACATGTCATAGGGAACACCTCCTTTTTCCACAGCTCTGCTTTGGCTTCCTCACTATCTTTATTTCTCCACAGAGAAGGGGATAAACTTAAGAAATGAAACTCTGAGTATAAGAGCATCTGCCAGCCAACCATACACTCTGGCCTCAAGTTCACCATATTAGAAGCTTTATAGTCTAGAACTTGGTATTTTCTTATAAAAAATCCCACTTATTTTTTGCTCTCTCCCTGTAACAAGAAAAAGTACTAGACAGCAACAAGGAAAAGGAGATGAGAAAAGGAAGTCCAAGGTCTACAAAGAGTAGCCGAGTAAGTCATATCCACAGGTTGTAATTAAGGAATCTTTACCAATGTCTTCCTTAGGACTTTCTTTAGCTCCCCAATGAAACAGGCACAAGACAGAATTGTCTTAATAAGAACCCTAATCAGCAACAATATCCCAAAACAGGTGGCTAGAAATATTCATGTAAACAGATGGTTCCTGATCTTCTAGGAGTCAGCAGAACTCCCTTTCTCCTTTGATAATAAGAGGCAATGATGCTTATGGAACATATTTGGCTAAGTTTAATTTATATTTGCTTTTATGGAATTTGTAATGTGAATATTAAAAAATACACTTTATTTCAAATGCAATCTGCATTACTAGAGATACATCCATTTCATTCTGTTTATTTACTTGAATTTTGGAAAACAACTTCCATCTTCTTCAGATTAAGTTTCATCCCAGCTTGTAGGTTTTGATATGAAGTTAGAAGAAACAGCTTTGAGCATTGCAAGCTGTTAATCACAGGGTCCATGGCTGGGGGAGCAGAACAGGAGCTGCAAAAGTCTCTGATCAGCAGCCTGAGAGACAGAAGTATAGAGAAAGATCAGAAGCAAAGCATCAACTGAACTCCAAAAGCTTGCTTCTTCACCTATCAAACAAAAGGGAAGACTCACAATAGAAATAACCAAAGAACACCAAACTGCTACGCAGTCTACATACAGAGCTCATCACAATAGGGATTCTGCATTTAATAGCACTGATGGTACATAGAGGGAAAAGAAAAAAGAGAAAATGCTTATTATATTTGAAACACAGAACTTCTGACTAGGAAAAAAGAATGATCTCTTCAGTTTCCAGGCTTGCCACGCAGCAAGGAAAGCATGGCAACAGCTTCTTTGCAGCTGTGGAGGCAAAACAAATCTGACTAGCACTCTGGGGTTTCGCCAGTTTCTCCCTGCCGGTCACTGACTGCTTTCCAAAAAAACTGAACAGGGTAAGAAGTCAGTGGAAAAGATCCTTTGCCATTCCTTCAAAAAAACCCAAAAAAATAAAAAAACATAAAACAAAAAAATAATGAAGACAACACGAAAGGGGGGATAAGCTTTCTAACCTACCTTTTATAAGTTGTCTTTATAAGTAGTCTTGGACCAATTCGCACAGTGTCCTGAATACAGGGAGTAGAAATATCCACATAAGCATAAGGTTACAAAACTCTCTCTCATACGACACACCCAACTGTGGTAATGCAATCCCCGAAATTGTAAAAAGACAAGTAACAAAAAGAAGTAACCTCGTCTGTGATCACACTATTCCGGGCTGCTGCCAGAATACCACCTACTTTTGGTGTACACACTTCAAGAACAATCAGGGGGAAAGCACAAAGCGCTAGAAGCAAAAACACTTGGTGTCTTCTGTTCCAACTGCAGCAAGATTTTACGTTTCAAATACTTATACATGGAAAAGATATCAGATAGTAGAGAATTTGTACTGCCTGTGCTAGCACAGGCATACTCCACAGCTGAAAGTTGGACATTAGACAAAACAAGCCTTGAAATAAGATGTGGTTTAGTTTCCTAACTGCAGGAATAATTAAACATTGGCAGAGCTTTCCAAAAGAGGTGACAGACACACCATGATCTAAGGCTAAGATAAGATCAATTTCTAAGAGAGATATTTTAATTTATCTTTCAGGAAAGCTCCACAGCCTGCACATGTGGGAAAATCACGCTGGCTAACACCACAGTAACCCATTTTGGCTTTGGGACACACAGATCTACAAAGTTTCAAAGACACATGGAGAGAAAGGAATACTTCTGCTACTCAAAGGTTGTAGCACTACAGTTCCAAATGACTGTAATAGTGAAATGATTTGGTTGTCAGTTACTTTGTTCAAAACTCAGGAAATGCTTGCAGATTACAAGGCAGAAATATCAAAACACACTGCGTGGGGAACAAGCAGTATCTCCTTTCTTTGAGCACATCAAAATTTACAGCTGGAGAGTCTACTACAATGACTACCCTATAGAAAGGGTTCTCCCAAAACAAAACTAAGCAGGACTAAGGAGGTTTTTCATCTTTCTTGATGTTATGCATGCGGCCTGTTGGCATCAGCTGAACATTTCCCACACAATGAACATACATGCTTCAAGGGAGCCTCCAAGTTCAGCAACATTTCACTCCAACTCTTTGTCAGCAGCAGCCACATTAAACTTTATACAAGACAAAAGGTCCGTCTAACCCTAAATCCTGCCTCTACAACTTGCAGTGTTGTCTACCAGTTCCTTGAACTGCCTGCTGAGATTCTGCTACTGTTGTCCTATTCATGTCTTTATTATCCTACAAAATCACAAAGTCATGGAATCTGCTCATAAATCCTGTGCTGGCCCTGGCCATCCATAGCAAAAGGGGAGGGAAGCTTGACAGAAATGAGGGTAAAATGCTGACCAGCATGGGATCTATTTCTTTCCATCACCCTGTTGCATCTCCAAGCAAAGCACCACTGAGCAGTACCCACTAGTTCCCTGGATGCCTTCAGAGCAGAGAACACTATTCAGGAGTAATCACTCAGTGCCCAGAGTCCTCTATTTTAACTCTTTTGACCCTCAACCTCCATCTCCTTAGACCTTCCACAATACTTCAGCATTCTTTGTATCTGCTTATACTCCCCCTGCTTTCAGAGGAAGACAGGATTTAGATTTGTTAAAGACAGGCTAACATCCACTCATGGAAAAATAGCAAAGACATTCCCTAGGGACAGGTGAAGGGACGCATTATGCATTTGGCCCGTTCTAATGTTCTCCTAGATGTAGTTAATTTCAGCCATTTTCCTCAGGTGGATGCAGTCTCCCTGTGTAACAATCTTCACAAGATCCCTCCTCCTCTGAATGCTTTTTGCATCTATTACATGCCCTGGAAAAAAAAAATAAATAATAACCTTACATGCATTACCTTTTTCATGAAGATCCACCTCTTTTTGAGCCTGACTCCTAGCTTAACACTAGAGAAAACAGTCAGCTGCTGTTTGCTATCTAGCCTCTACACACCAGCCACCATCTTGCATTCTTCCATTATAACCACATTTAAGTCATATCTTCTAGACACTGAAGAATCCTTTATGTGGGAACTTTGACCTCTAATAAAAGCACCTCTGACAAATATTGGCTAAGATCCATGTGAGATCTTTCACAATAAATATCACAATGTCTCAAACTAATGATGTAAGCATGACAGGGAAACAATCTAATGCTTATAATACGCCTCTGACTGTCATTCGTAAGCAATAACAACTTTCACCTCAACTTTCCACTTTTCGCCTTAATTGTCATATGTTTGCTGACTGCATTGAAGTTGATACTTTATGGAAATCCCAGCAGGCTGTGTTTGACAAAGATGTCCTCGCTCAATGAAACTCAACTGTCATGGGATAAGAAGGATAATTCAACTATAAATTAATGACTGATTAACAGATAGGAAATAAGAACAATTGGCCTTTTTCCCAAAAAAGAAGGATCACCAGCAAAATCCCACAAGGATCTGTCCTGGGATCAACATCTTCAATATTTTAAAGCAAAATCTAGCGAAGAAGCTTAACACTTACATGACAGAGTTTGCTGACAATGCTTAAAGTTATTCAAGGTTGCAAAAGCGATGGCCAAAGATCTGAAGAAGACCTTAATGATACTGTTTAAGTGGGCTGTAAAATAGCAGATAAGGTTAAATATAGATGAAGGTAAAGTAATGCATAGTGTAAAAAAAAAAAAAAAATCCTAAATTTACATACATGACAACAAATTCTGAACTAGCTATGACCAATTAAAAGAGTCACTGTGGACTTACAACAGACAGCTCCACAGAAGTGCCAACTCAACGCTTAAAGATCGTCAAGAAAAAGCAGGTAGAAGACTAAAGAATAAAACCTAATACACTACATAAATTTACAGGGTGCTATATGATGAAATACTGGAGCCAGTCCTGGTTCCCCAAACCTGTTCCACTGATTCCTGCATCACTATCACCAATCAGGAACACATCTGCAAAAGGTGCAAGGAAAACAGCACGGACAATGAAAAGGATACAGTCACTTCTTTCTAAAACGCCTCTAGAAAAGTCATAAGCCAGGGATAGTAAGTAAAATTAAAAGTTATCAACTTGTAAGCCACACAGAATAACATGGATTCTCTTTTTCACTGTCTCTTCCAACACAATTAACAAACAAGGCACGAAACAAGCAGGTAGAAAGTTTAAAAACAAACAAAAAGAAGTGTTTTTTCCACACAAAATGTGTTTAAGCCTTACAACACTCAGCCACAGGATGTTGTGGATGCTACAAGCATACACGGCTTCAAATACTGATTGGACAAATTCATAGAAGAAAAAACCCACTGGGGGCACTAAAAACAAATATCACTTCTAGTTCCGGAAACCTGTGAGCCACAAATTACTGGAGGCTGGGAGAGGTATTTCCTCAATATACACTATACTCTTCTGCAAGCATCTGCTTTTGGCAGCTTAGAGAGGCAGGATACTGGGCTAGAGGGATCTTTAATGTGACCAAGTACAGTCATTTTTATGTTCTTACGTAAGTCATAAAAAAAGTGAAAACATTAATCGTATGTACATGTCAGAACTATAAGTACAGCACATTAAAGGAACAAATTTTCAAGGGCTTAAAGGTCAGTACAGTGATTAACTACTACAGTCACAGTTTGATAAGTGCTTTTTCCAACATTAGAGTGGCTTAGTCTCCCCCAACCACAAACTTGTGCAAATATATGGTAAACAAACTGTGAAATTTGAATTTAATTCGGAATGGTTCCTGCAGCTGTGCACACTGTTACATTGGTACAGCTGAGGGCATATTATGGGCTTGGAAACAACAGGCCTACTTAAATCAGAAGTGGCCCCAAAGGAAATATTTGTCAAGCTACAAGCTGCATCAGTGGACATGGAGTATCACACTATCTTTTGCATCTCAGAAGGCCCTTTCCACCACATGCACGCTACCAACTCTTGATGTTTAAAGAAATACTGAATTATTGATATCAAAGACAGAAATGCTGTGCGTAGACTTGTTTGTCTGTTTATTAAATTTGCCCAACATACCTATTTATTTCCAGTTGCTTGCCATATTTACTAAACTCCCACCACTTCAAATGAAGACAAAAGGGTAGAGGGGATGACAGATTCTCCTTTGAAGCCTGGGTAGCATCTCATACAGGTTGAGTAGAAGCTTTCTTAACTTTAGCTGCAAAACTCCTCAAAGACTCCATCACACCAAATACTTGCCAGCACATAAAGATCCGTTCCTACAACTGACATCAGGTCTAAGCACATCCAAGCTAAAAAGAAACTGGCAGCATCTCCCATTAAAAAGCCTCAAAAAAATGGCATTTCTGAAATTGCAGCCTTTCCTGTTTTGCAATGTTAATGTTGTTTTCGTGAAGCTTCCTGAGTGTTCAATACATTGTATGGTACCTGGCATGTTCTCTATGCATGATTTGTAAAAAGTCTATTTCACAATAAGAATGGAATCAGTTTCCTCTAATTTCCATGTCAATATCATAACACAAAATGTCAAAAAAGTACAACAAACACCATGCTATTGAATTTGATAGCTCTAACAACCTTCATTTTAATGGACAGTTGGAGAGAAACTAAGTCACCTCATCTGCTTTTACTTTTTGTTTTTTCCTGAATAAGGATATTACTGTTCTTTTATTGTTTCAGGAAGTGATAAGCATCAAAAGCAGCAGCACCTCTTAACCACCTGGCCTAACAAGGCACTGGAGAATAAAATAAGAAATAAAAAAAAAGTAGAGGTCTCTTCTCCCAGGGCCCAGTCTGAGAAATGTATATTCAAGAGATATCCACTAGTCAGAGACAAAATACAAGCCTCCTATAATTGTAGGCAATGTAATAGAGCTTTTCTAGAAAAACGTAAGAAATTATTAAAAAAAAAAAAAAAGTAAACCTGTGCATCTGCAACTATGACGCAAACTTAAGACACCTTTTTGACAAGAAAAGTCAAATAACCTTGGTTTTCACTTTTCTCCTAAAAACAGCAAAACAAAGCAATGAATTATTGCATCCTGGGAGTCTTCACTTGTGATATTTTCTTCTTCTCTTCCAAAGGAAAAAAAAAAAGAGCAGCATTAGTTGCCATCTACATTTTTAAACTACTCTCACCCCCCTTTTTCTCTTTTGTACAACTAGGAATGTCAAAACACATCGAAACAAAGTTTAAGATCTCTTGTGTCTCTCAGCCCTGTAGCCCTAAGCAGCAAACAGTAGATCCTTATTTTTTCTGGGGGTGAAAAACACGAAAGTGGATATACTGAAGTTACGCACTCTCTTTTTTAAGAAGGCTATGTGTTTTCAAATATCCGTAAAGGTATGTTTCCTAAATAAACCCCTTGGAGTGTTAATAATTGAGACATAAAAAATGCTGAAAAACGCATCCTAACTAACGTTACAATCAGGAATGACCTACGGAAGGTTACTAGCAATAAGCATTCGTAATTATTAACACCAGCGAGCATACAGCACACGCTAGATTTCACCGCATCCTCCCTCGCCTCTTCATCGGCATGCGGGCAGGACTCCTGGCACCCCCGCCACTCACCCAGCGCCACGCCGTCACAACACTGACACACCACCACCACCACTCCACTTCCCACCCCCAAAACCCACCCCCTCCTC
>JAHREE010000380.1:0-32958 GCA_033628505.1 Tringa tobata | reverse complement strand
CTTCCATGGCAGGAGAGGAGGAACAGGGTGGCCTCGCTGCAGTCACAAAGGGAGTCTCCGAGGTGTAGACTGAGGGTGCCCAGTGCAGATAGCACAAGAAGAAGCGGCCTCAAGTTGCACCAAGGGAGATTCAGATTGGATATCAGGAGAAATTGTACATGGAAGGGGTTATTAAGCATTGGAATGGGCTGGCCAGGGAAGTGGTTGAAGCACCATCCCTGGAGGTACTTAAAAGATGAGTTGACATAGTGCTTAGTGGCGTGGTTTAGTGATGGTTTTTTATCAGGGTTAGGTTGATGGTTGGACTAGATGATCTTAAAGGTCCCAGCCAACCTAGACAATTCTATGATTCTGTCATCTGGGATCAGCTCAGGTGTCCAGCAGCAACTGGGTTCTATATCAATAAATCCTTAGTTTTCCCTGAAAATGTAAGGTGATCTCAGGACCTTTCCTGTGGTGTCACCAGTAGTAGGTGGTGGTTGGGAAGATGCCACCCTTTGTTCCAAGAGACCCACCAGCTCCTCAAATGAGACATGGTGGGAACCCCAGCACTTGGGTGACTGGAGCCTCTCTGGGCAGCCCTCAGCCCCTGCAAGAGCAACTGAGCTGCAGGAAAACGTTTACCACCAAGTGCTACATCCCACTTTTTCATGGAGAGTTGAGATGGCATCAGGGAGCAGATTAAGATGTAGTTCACCATCTCCTCAGTCAAAAAGACAAACCTACAGCGATTCATTACCTCAAGGAGTAATCAGAGCATATATCATCATCTTGCTTTTCATCTCAATAATTCACACCCTCTCAGCATTTTTGTCTTTGCAAATTATTTCCTGAGGGTATAAGTTACCAGTTTCTGCATTCATTTTTCACAAAAGCAACTTCAAAGTTGTCTTTTTTTCCCCCCACTATTACATAGTCAGGAGCTGTGCTGCTGCTGCAGAAAAAAAAACAGTTCTTTTTTCCTCTTTACCAAGCTGCAAAGGCTCATACATCTTCAACCAGAAATCTGATTTTATAAATTTTTTATTAATTTTGTACAAACAAAGACAACAAAAACACACTTTCAAACGATTTATTGATGTAGATGAGTGGGAGCATTTTTAAATAATTATTAAGAATATTTACATTCTTGCTGAAAACTATTTCAGGATGCTGGATGAGTCACAGAGATCTTTTTCCATTGTAATTGTATATGATAGAAATGGACAACCATGTGGAATTTCCCAGCTGGGAATCCTGCCCTAACTAAATGCAAATAATGCAAATTTATGGAATCTTGGCATCCGTGATAATGTGAGTCTATTAGGATGGCACGGTGCCTCATCATAATTTGGCTGGATCTTTGCCTTGTTGCAACATAGATGCCAATTAGTTATTTGTTGGTTATGGCCCGTGGGCCACCTTGCACCGCCTCACACCTGGTCGCTTCGTGTGCCAAAAAAGGAATTCATGAACCCAGGAAGAAAAGTCAAAATGAGAATTTGAATAACACTACCTGCCTTTGAAACATATTAAAAACAAATCTTCAGTTGTTAGTTTTAGATAGAATTGCAAATAATTGCCTCCTGGTTCAGTATTTTACCCAAAACAATCTTTAAATCTTTTTGATCATTCTGAATCAAAAAGCTGTTTGGGGGTTAATAAGACATTGTGCTTGGGAAAAGATTGTGTTCAGTTTGCTTCTGGATTATTTCCTTCTCTGTTTAATCCCTGTTTAGTATTTTGGACTCGAGATATCTCTCCAATTTTTGAAACAACAGTGAGGTTTCATGTTGAAGGAATAGGAAAAATACTCCTCATTTTACTGATTCTCCCATATTTTTCCATTTAAACTCGTCACTGAATGTGACCTGAATCTGCAGACCAATCTGAGTGACCTGATTTTCCTTTTCCGTATGAGCTGGTTTTCTGAACAGGTTTTGTGGTTGTTTTTTTTTTTTTCAAACTTTAAATAAAAGTGAACGAATCATGAGAGGCTTGGCAGGGAAATGGGGTACAGATGAATGAGGCAGAGCATGGTGGGATGCCACGCCTGCGTTCACCATGTTTGTCTCCAGAAATACTCTGTCACATCCAAAAAAGACAGAAGAGTAATTAATCAAGGCTTATAAAGGCAGTGACTTAAGTTACCCAGACTGATACGGAGCAAAAGCAGGGGACCACAGAGAGCCGGTGCAGCTCATTTACTGATACTCAGCTAATACTCTGTTAATTCTGTTTTTCTTTGCAGTTCCAGACACTTCCTTTCCCTGGCTTCCACTTTCCATTTTCTCCGTATATAGAATGTCTCAGCATGCCCTTCTGATTCAGAAGGGAGCTGGAACCACGCTATCCAGGAAGAGTTCCCTTCCATTCTTCTCTAGCTGGTTTAAAGGGACTTTGGTTAAGGCAGAACACGGAGTCTAGTCCAGTTTATTCCATAGTGTTTTCTGAAATGACATAAATCCATCCGCAGCGGTTTTACGACTGCTGAGCACACAGCTACAGCAGTAATTTCTGGAGCTGGACTAGAAATATACAGCTTGAAGCTGTGAGGTTAAAACCTCTTTATTCCAAACAGAATAGAAAATGCTAAATAGTAGGTGCTATTAGGATGCTGCTGAGCAGGAGAATTTCCTCCACAAAATGAAAGACTTAACTTGATCATTTGAATTCCTATTAAATTCCAACATTTAGCAAATCTGGTGCAGCACAAAACCCTGCTGATCACTTATTTTCACTGTTTCCAAGGCAGAACTGCATCTCTGGTGCCACCAAACAAGTATATCGCTAAGGCTTGTCATTTGTCATTCAGCTCACGCTATCCACGTAGTCTTCGCTCTCGGTATTTCTGCTCTGTATGAGACGGAGGAAATGGCTTTAGTTGTTCTGCATGTTAAGCTGTCGCTCACCTTCTGTTAGTGACCCAGTTCTAATGGCATTCACAGAGAAGTTTTGGTCTTTACACCGGAATGCTAATGTTTGGCAATATGCAGTCAGCCCGGAAGACGGCACGGTACTTTGGGATGTTGTGTCGAATGCCTGTGTAGAACGTCTGTAATGACAAGTAATTATATAGGCTGCAAGTCATCGCCATGACTCCTGGCTATTTCCCTAACTTCACCCCTATGACAGCATTCTTTTTGCAAGGTTTACTAAAAAAATGGTGTGGTAACACTAAAGAATACCAGTTATGAGGAAGAAAATAATAAAAAAAAAAAGGGTAAAAAAGTAGTTACATGAAGTAAAGGAAGAGTAAGATTTGCTAGGAAAAGCTTTGACTAAGACTAATCGATTACTCTTTATAGAATGATTCATCATTTTATTCAGCAAAAAGCAAGACACCAACCCCAGCTCTGCCAGGCTCACCAAGCCACGCGCAGCTGGGAACTGCAGCCACAGCGTGCAGTGTTCCATCATCACCCCTAAGCTCCAGCAAAATGGTAAGAAAGACAGGATTTTCCAAAAGAATGCAGGAGAATTAGTAAGAATAATATAATAAGTAGAATAGTAAGTCTGGGACCTTGACACAATCTAGGCCAAATTTAGTCATGGCCTGAACCTAGTGAGGTCTGCTCTTTGAGAAGTTCTGCATCAAACATTTGGGTAATTAATAAAAATACTCATAGTTACATGAGGAGTTTTTACAGAAGGATATCAACACTTGTGTTTCAGGGCACAGGCTAATCATTGAATTAAGGAGGATTAGGAAAAAATTTCTTACGGGCAGGTTATTCCATAGAAATATATTATACAATATATTATTCCAGTGCATCTTCACTGGAAACTGCTATTAGTCAGTCTCAAGGACAGAATAATGAAGTAAACCAACTGACAACCTGATCCAGGATGACAATTAGTAGATCTAGGTATAACAAAAGTCCAGTCCTAAATGGATATGATTTGCTTATCAATTGTTATTTTCCTTCTTTATATACCATGAAGGACCTATATCCTTGGTTGTAGCGATGCAGTTTGTCAAAGTGACAGCTTTGCACTGCTATAACCTTGTTCTAGGTATCATATTTACATCTGATAAGGAAGTAGAAGATGTAAATATGCAAGTATGTAACAGGAGTTAAAAGTATGACTGTGAGGTTTAGGGAGACCTTAGTGCTAAATTAACAGCACTTCTTGGCAACAAAAGCTCATCAAACATATTATAGCTTTAAAGAGACAGAAGGAGACACATGAATGTGCTGCTTTCACTGTCAGCTTGGACAGCAATTGCCACAGTTGAGCTGTTACCCCTAGGTGCTAACAGAGTGCAAATTACATATGCCTATAAATATGTATATTTGTGTGTATTTCTGAAAGGTCCAGAAAGGGAAGCACACGGGAAATGGAGAGATGCTGGCCAGCAGGAGTATCATCAGAGCCTAACTGTTGTCACCTTCTCTTTGGGGACCCAAGCAAAGATGAGTTTTAAGGAGGGCTAAGAGGAGGATTACACAGAGTTCTACTGTTAGTTAAGGAAATGCCTCTAAAATATGAGATAATACGTACATGGAAGCCATGGAAATCCGACAAGTGTGCAGTGGAGGCTCACGTCGGGACACTTCAAGAGACAGAAAGGGACAGATAAAATGGAAATGAAAGCAGTTTTTGATTGATGCAATAGAGGAGTCATTTGAGAGATGCAGAGAGAGAAAGGGAAAACAATGTAAAGAAAGGTATTGGGGAAAAAATACCTTTTCCATGAGTGTTACGGTCAATTTTCTAACCACAGATTCATCACAGGGCAATGAGTCAAGCTATCTAGAACTAATGTGACATGTATAGGAGTCATTCCTCAGAGATGTCTGCAGAGACACTTCATGAACCTCAACTGTGTCCTCCTTAAAATTCATCCTTGCTGTTACACAAACAGGAAAAGCTCAGCAATTGTTAATCTGGTGGTTTCCAGTCATTGTCTTTTAATATGTTGACCAGTATGATGTCACTGTTACCTTGTGCTTGCATTATTTGTTTTCTTTATAGACCTGTCGGCTCTTAATTTTGATTACAAGGTGTTCAACATAACAATTAAAAAAAAAAAAACACCAAAAAACAACATAATGCTAACACAATGGGGCTTAGAGGTTGGCAGTTCTGACTTACAGTACTGCCAGTCCTACTGTCCCCTATTTGTCTCTCTCACTGTGACATACCACCCTTTTCCTTGCAGCAACACAACTCTTCTACAGCTGGGCTATATATAAACTGAACAGGGAAATCCATTTGGCTAGAAACACTGGAGGGAGGGAGAATTGCTGGATTTCTTTTTGCTGGATCGGTTCTCCGTCTGGTTGGGTGCAGTACCTCGTCTGGGTTGCGGCAGCACAGTGGAGGGAAAGGGGCAGTACAGGAGCAGGACAGAAAAGGGGGCTGTGGGACATGGCCATCCGTAATACAGTATTGGCACCAAGTACTTTAAAACACCACATCGCAACTTTACACAGGGACATCTAGGCATTACCTCTATACAAATAATAAACACTCATAATAAAAGTGTAAATACTAAAAAAAAGGAAAAAAGTATTCATACTCCCCTAAGAAGAAATTCATTATTGATAAGTGATTGTAGAAAATTTAATCAAATATTAATAGTCTAAATTAGAAACAAGATTGCAGTTGGTTAATTCTGGAGTATAGGTGAAGCTGGACCTGGGTTTTCTTTGTCACTTCTGAGAACCCACATCACACCACACAGGCAGTAGCCACCCAAACCAAAGCCCACTCTTTGTAGAAAAAATAACAATAATTGTTAGTGGTTCAAGGAACTTCACAGTAACAGACTAGCAGAATGTGAAAGGCAAATGAAAGACTAGGGCAAAGGAAGAGCATTCAGTTATGCTTTCAAGACGTGCTTTCAACTCAGTAATAAGCTAAAATAAGTAGGGTTTTGTCCCCTTTAATTTTGAAAAACCTAACATGGGTCTTAAAATAACATTTTTACAATGACAATTTTGTTGTTTGGCCTGTGATTGCTTTTTTAACCTACTATTCATTAAAATATCTGTTTTTTTCCCCCCACTGACTCACTCCGTTGGTTATATAAAATTACTGGTGCTTTTGTCATTCCTGTGCCCTGTCAGAGAACTAGCTCAGCAACATTTGTTACTCAAATAAAGCAAGTAAGCCTTATTTTATGCCATGATATATTCCCTACACAGACAAAACAAAAGGAGAATTCCCAGCCCCACCAAAGCTAACAGAAACAAATCACACCTTAAATTCAGAAGCATTAAGATTTGACCTAAGCTTTTTTTTTTTCCAGAGTCAGGAGTGCCAGACTGAGTCCATCTGGAGCATCTCCTTTGGCATCCAGCTTGACTTGTGACATGATACGTTCAGCAGAGACTTGTGACTATGAACTCATGGTTCTGAACCCTAACAGAATGAAAGTCAAGAATACGTACTTAACTGATCATCAAATAGCGTGCTCCTGTTGCAACTTTAAATGCAGTTCTGCAAAGGACCTTCAGTGAATGACATTAAATTAGATAACAACCTGTGCTTCTAATTAGATTTCTTGTTACAGTTAACGAGAAAAACACTTCCAACTTCTGAGTGTGCAGGCTCACACTGAGATACAAGGAACAAACAGATTAATTTCATTAGCACACATTGCCATCGACAATAAAGCTATAACGGGCCAAATGCTCTAATTTACGCTCCTGAAACTCCCTCTGGTCACACTGTTGTTACACTTTCAGGATGCCAAGAAGGGAAATGGATCTGGCAGTTGTCACTGGTTGGAAGTGCAAACAATTTTTCCCTTAACCACATCGGCTTTGCAGAGTTACCAAGAATATAAAACCGTAAAAGCTTACTTCAGTCGTTAAAGAGATCTGACTCACAAAAAAGGAATCACTATGTTGAGTTAGGAGATGTCAGTTGACATAGTTACTAAGCTGATTGCCAGAAGCTAGGAAGTTAGCAACTAGCTTTATTTTTTAAACATTTTTTCCCCTAATTTTCTGCTAATGGCTCTTGCTAGAAGGAAGTTGCTCAGGTAGATGGCTTTTGAGACCTAGTATAGCAGTGTTTGTGGCTTTGGAATAGATGCTTACTTTTACTAGCGTGATAGGCCACTATCAATTAGATCATCAGGTGATGATGATGATAACAATAATAATAATTTAATGTTGTGGTGCCTGAATTGCTGTCTGTGGTGATATCTTAACATCATACGTGCTTTAACCCTCTTAACATCACGCAGCTTGAAAAGATGAATAGAAGTTACAGGGCACTGATATTAAAGTTAAAATTAAATGGCAGTAGGAGTCTTAAAAGTACAAAAACATCGCTGAGTTCAATTTTAGCAAATGTAGAGAAATGACCCATGCAAGTGTGGGAAGGGGTAAGAAACTTCCTTTTACAAATTTCTCAGTATCAGACATCACACAAAATAACTAGCCAGAGAATGCTTTAAGAACAAAGGATCAAGATTCAGTTCTCAGGTGACGAAGATGTGTAGCTGAGATCTCTAAAAGCTCCTTAGCCTGAGCCTGCTTACATGTATTGCTAACCAAAGCCAAGTCTGAGAAATCACAAACATATGACAATTTTCCTTCCCGCTGCTAGAAACTCTGCCTAATCTCCCAGCAAGTGGTCCCATTTGGCTCATACTCAAAGCCTGAAAGAGATCCCAGTTTCCTATAGCTTAATATAATTTGTATGTCAATTCGGTGAACAGCGGCATTACAAGAAACCTCCTGGCATGCTCACACCTTTACAAGCGTGCAGATACTTTATGCAAACCGAGCAATAAGGCACAGAGCTCATACTATTTCTGTGTTTTTTACCGGGCTGGCTAGCCCAACCACTCATCACAAGGTAGAAAATGAGTGTTCGTATTATACCATGGTCTTTCTTTTGGGTGAATACGCAGATCCAAGTGCCGAGCAGTACGCAGGAATCCTTTATGTCGCGAATCAGCAAGGAGCTCCGTTAATTTCAGCCAACATTAGATCAAGCCCCATGAGGTGAAGGCGTGGGTAATAAGCCATTAGATTTACTTCAGTTTCTCCTATAGTAACTTTATGCCTCTTTAAACTTGCCTTAATTAAATTCATTCATTGAACTTGTCTTAATTAAATTCATTCTGGAACATAAAAATCGCTCAGTTTCCACTGATCTGGAAATGGCTCTTTTTAGGCCAGCAACACTTTTGCCTTGAGGCATTTACTAGAGCTAGGGTAAGAATCAGTGCTTATAGCTTATAGAGATTGTTTCATTATCATGCTCAGTGAATTTACTCAATGAGATTCATACCCCGCTTCCACTGTGCCAATGTTTGTTTTTTCAAGCAAAAAAGGTTTGTAAACAATGGCCCCAGAGTATTATCTGATAAACCAGTGTTCTGTTTTAAACATAAAATGAACAGATGCTACTCTCCTTACACATCTAAGCGGTTGCAAAGTAGTGAGTGGTGCTGCTCTTTACAGTACTCAACAAGATTTGATCTATGAAAATAAAAGTGCAACTATTTGTAATCAGCACGTCTACCTTATGCAATGACTTATGTTCAGATGCAGAATCCTCTTTGCAGAAAGCAGATCTCACAATGAAATCCAATCAGGAATCACTGTCAATGGTACAAGCAACAGTTTCTTGTAGTGCTTCTGACGCTGGTTGGAGGGTAGATATGAGGCAGGTAGAACAACCAGAGCAAACAGCACCAGGTTATAAAGGGATCTTGTGAACAAAGAGCAAAGATCTGGGAATAGGGAGACGTGGATTCTCTTCCAGGGACTGCAGTAAAATCACAGTGTAAGCCAAGGCAAGTCATCATATATCTATAGTCAAAATTAAGCCAGTCAGGCTGAGATATGAAGTGTTGTTTTTAACATCTCTAATTCAGTGAAGTCCTAATCTGTGATAAAAGCCCCATGAAACTGTTGTAGAAATGAATCTAATAACTAATAATAAAAGGAATCATTGAAAAATCAGGCAGGGGGGGTAGTTGTATTTGGTATATAGGAGAGCTGTTGTTTTTCTAATTCTAACCTATGTTTGTGCTTTCCTCTTTATCATGTCAACGTTTGCAAGCAATAAAAGGGCGCTATGTGCTGGTCATTGCCTCTGCTTTTGAGATAAATCTATGTTAGCATTGCAAAGGGTCAAGGAACTCTTCCAGAGCAAACAAATTCTGGAGCACTGATGCCAGATGGTGTGTATATAAACTGGAAAATGAGAAAAGCAATTTACTGTGTTCCTGTTCCAGGGAGAAGTACCACCCAGAAGGACAGCAAAAGAGGTGAGAAACTACTGAGAAATTGGAGAGACAGTATTCTCCTTCCGTAACATGTTGTTTTCTTTATATCTGAAAAGTCTACATACATAGAGGAGCTGGAGTCCTTGTTCAGGCAAAATTATTCCAAAAGGATAATGGGAATATTCAACTAAAGAATGAAGGATTAAATTAATAACATGTATAAAGAATTAGGCACTGATTTATGTAACAGGTTCTAGATTTATCTATATAGCTCACTAATATGTAGACTATGTTTAGAGAGATTTTAGTCTTACAGACAAAAGGCTTTTATCTTGCATTTTTGATCAGACTCTACAAAAGAGGCAGAAAATGATGGATCCAATTCTTAAGTATAAATTAGCATAGCCTCAAGAAAGGCAAGTTATCATTGTAATTTATCCAGCTCAGGTGCTGACCACTACTAGCTCACTTGCAGCTGTATTAAATGCATAATTTCCAAGTGTGCAAAACAACTCTGAAAGTTTTAGAACTAATCAATCCTTTCTTCATATCTAGTAAAGCAGAGGAATGTCTCTTGGAGAGTTCAAAGATACTTTCAGTTCAGTGTAAGAAACTTAAAATAATTTTCTTAAATACTGAAAATTGTAACATGTTTCCATAAATAGCTTGAACTGTTGGTGGTTTTTATCACTTGTCACTGAGCCTCAAAAATATGTAGCAGAAGTGTTCAGATATAAGCAAAGAGAAAGGGGGAATGTGTGTCTTAATGTTTATACGTGCATCTTTGCTGACCCTATTTTATTTGCTTATATATGTAGCTTTTTTAAGCAGTCTTTCTTTTTAATGTTATGGCTTCTCCTAGTAACAAATGATATAAATAAAGACTTCTCTCCATATAGGAAAAAGAACCAAACAACAATGCTGAGGTTTGCTGTCACCCTCTTTGCTGTCATAACGTCATCTACCTGCCAAATATATGGATGCCTGGAAGGGGACACCCACAAAGTGAAGCCAAGTCCTGAGCCAGATATGCATGAGTGCACTCTGTACTCTAAATGTAAGAGTCGTTTAATTTTTGCCAAATATAGTCTAGAAGTACAACGAACTTAAATATACTACTTCATTTTATGTACTAATTGTTTTGGTAGTTCCTTTAATTTCTCAAAAATACGTAAGATGCAGTATAAGTTGCATTTGAAAAGCTTCCTTCATTGGGACTTTGCTGCATGCAAATCAGGAGTAAGATTCTGTAAGTCAGCTGCAAAACTCTCACTGACTTCATTCATTATCTTTAAAAAATTCTGATGCGGTTTACTTTTCCAGTAGCCCCATCTGCTTAAAATAGTTTACAGCAAAGATGAATTTGATTCATTGTGATAAATTACTTAATTGTAGCAGACACCAAATGGGAATGGTTGAAATTAAAATTATGTCATGAGCAAAGTATAGCATTTATTACATCTCTTCAACTCTCTTTTTGTTTGGTAGCTTTCACAGTTAGTATCCCTCAGGATATAACATCTGGCAGAACTCTAGTAAAATTCTCGAGGTTCTCTGGGCACACCTTGAGAAAGCCCTGTTGATGCCACTCCACCTCACTTTACACTGCTACTTTCCCAAACCAAAAATGATTCAGCTTGAGTACATCACCCAGTTAGTATTAAGAGACTTTATCATGTTATGGACCAAAACAGATTGATCTTACATTTTGAGTCTTCCAAATACAGTATTAAAGAAAATCCTTATTGCAAGATCTCTCTTTTATTCCTGACAGCTTCCTGTTGCCATGCAGACTTCACAGAGCAATTGGCTCATTCCCCAGTAATTAAAGTAAACAACAGCTACTGGAACAGATGTGGGCAGCTCAGTAAATCGTAAGTCAGCTTTGATGTTGTCTGTGTCCTGGTTCAAGAGACCCATGCTGTAGCAGCCACAGAGCTAGCGGTAACTTCTCCTGGATGGAGAGTTCCTAAGTTGCCCAAGGGATGATGCCACCCAGCCTAGTTTCCATCATCTTGGATCTGTACCTGACCAATGTCTGGCTCTTCTTTTCTCCCTAAGTATACACTATTTCTGCAGAAGGATTTATGGCATTTTATCAAGAAAGGGTTATGTTCTTTTCAAGTTTGCTTTCAGTACAGAACCAGGTCTAGCAATGCAAAGCAGTCATAAACCCAGTAGGTAACAACCACACCACATCTCTGTAGCTCTGCAAAGCAACCATCACATAGCAGTGAGTATGACCCCTAGTCAGTACAGACCAGGCTTCTTCCTTTGTTTAGAAAGCAGATCGACTAGATTATTAAATCTTGCAAACAAAGTGCACAAGAGTCCAGAAATGAAACTTCTGAATACTTGGAATAAAAATTCTTGTAGTCCTGTGGGTTTTGTAACCATGAAGAATGTCTTCATAATTAAGATTTTTAGTACCCCGTTAGATGTTAGAGCTGTGAAACATGGCAAGTTATAGAAATAAAAGAATGAAAGTACAAAACAATTAAGCAAAAACATATGTGCAAAAGTAACAGCTCTTGCCTGCCACTCCCAGAAGAGCAGCAACAGTACGGGATTTTAAGTAACTTCAGCTGGGCTGTGGGAAAATGTAAAGATTAATGAAGCCATAAGGCTACAGCATAGAAGAAGTTTTGTACTATAGTTTTAAAGTACGTTTCATTATTGCCTGAAATTGTTCTTGCCAGGAAAACTCAAGGCCTCCGAAGTTTACGGAAAGCTTACACAAATAGGGCTGAAATATGCATGGAAACATTTGTGCACTCTTTAGCTGGCTACGGTAATTGCACAGTCAGAGTCAGTACACAATGCCAAAGGAATGAGTTTGGAACCTAGACATTAAGAGGGAAAAAGGATGCTTTTCTGTGTTTTTGTCCTAATCTGTAAGCGCTGCATCCACATCAAAGCAGGCCTAGGAAACCGAGGCTATAGCCTTGATGCTAAGAAACAGGCTTATTTGTGGCTTTTCTCACCCACCACAGCTGTGAAGATTTCACAAAGAAAATTGAGTGCTTTTACCGGTGTTCTCCACATGCTGCTCACTGGATCCATCCCAACTACACTGCTGCTATTCAGTCTGTTCCATTGTGCCAAAGCTTTTGTGATGACTGGTAGGTTCCGCTTTTTATCAAAGTATTTTTATTTAGCTTTAATATGCCTGCATTACTCAGGTGTCAAGGAGCATGGGTGAGTAAAGCACGGATCTCCTGATCAAGTGGCAGTAAGATTTCATGGTGGTGTACCACTTTTATGCCTTTCCTCTTGTTTTTCCTCTTCATTTCTTGTTTGCCATCTCTACTTTCTCCTCTGCTAAGCTACTGCCCCCAAAATAATAGACACAGGCTGAATGCAGGATGGAGTTACTAAACTCTGCCAGAGTTTAGTGACCCAGGGACAGCAGTGCCCTGCTCTCTGTGAGGAGCAGAACTGATGTGACAGAGGAGCTCTCACCACATTGACAGGCACCAACAGCAGTGAGGGCCTGCCCACCCTTTGAAAAGTCCATGCCTGTGAGTTAGCAATTATGGAGTTAGCATTTTAAATCCAAATACTAGATTGTTATATGATCCATTTCTTTTATGTGTATGAAATGCAGTACGAAAGCAGCAACTTCCTGTATGTTTTCAATTAATTCATATAACAAATTAACTTAATTCCTTCATTTTTCACCCTTGGCCTTTTCTCTTCCTCTCCATCATCCCTCTCTAAAACCACTTCTAAAAGCCAGATTTTAAAGAAACTTGCAGCCAAGTAATGCTAAAAATATTAATAGCAATGAGCAAGCATAATAGCATTTAATTTTGTTTCCCAGAAATACAGCATCAGGGAATCACATTATTTTTTGAGTGCAAGACATGTAGTGGGACAACCCAGCACCTCTCTGTCCTTAGTCTTGGGGTAGAAGCATTTTATCCAGATGGGGTACCAAGATTTTTTCAGTGGTTCATATCCAACATATATCTCTCTCTCTCCCTCCCTCTCTATTACAAGATGTTGGATCTTAAATATGGTCATATAAATCTCAGTCAGTACGATATCAATGCTTCACACTACAGGATTATAACTGCTAGCATCCCTTGAAAGTGATGAACTGTGAATGTCTGAATCCCTTAGGCTGCTCTGAAAATCACAGAAAACTGTTTTAATACTTCTAAAAATGTTATAAAAGAGCTTTTATTGGAAGCACAGAAAATGCAGAACACACAGTAGTGCATGGTCAGGTTCTCTTGTGCTGCTCTGTACAGTGCTTTCCCTAGGGGTTACGCAACTTGAATATTATTGACACGTGGATCCATTTTCACTCTCATTTTCTCTCCAAGGGATGCCCTGCAGTATTTTTGTAGGATTTGTCTTAAAATATGTCTCCACTGCTTTGTGCCAGAGAAAGAAACAGGAAGCATAGCTTGGATTTGTAATGGGAGACAGCAAGAAGGCCTGATGTATTTCTTAGCTTCCCTAGAGTTTCCTCTAGTGATGAATTTTATTTCTGTGTTATGGGAAACTCCATATGCCTCAGGAACAGATTTGTCATGTGCAGTGTTTCTTCCTAAAGTTTTGGTAATCTACTAAACTGAATCCAGATTATTGACCACCTTGAAGATAAAGACTGAGCCCTTGAATTTGCCTCAGTGCTCAGAATCTCAAAGCTCAGAACCAAGTATTACCAAAATTTGAAAGCATTTGGATTTTAAGGCATTGAAGTTGCCAGTGAGCTTTAGAATAGATCTAACAGGCAAAGCAATAGAATACCAATATCTAAAGCAAATGTATCCCAAAATAAGTGGCACACGAAGTCATCACCAAACTGTTATATCTAGTGAAGCTGTAAAGACAAAAGAAAACATACCCTGTAAGTTTAGTTTGCATCTATGAACTGGTTTAAACCAGGGTTAGCATATATGAGATTTATACCAAAGTGCATATGGTGGGTCAGTATTACATGGCAAAAGCCTCAGTATCCCCTTGCTATTGCCCAAACCTCCAGGTAAATAGCATTTGTAACTTTTGTTGTTGGGAAGTATGGGTGCGTGTGATTGAGAGCTGCTGCACAGGAAAAACTGACCCTTTCCCAGTATGGAGTCTCCTGGCAGAGAAGAGGCTCTACTCTAAACAAACACTGAACAATGATCTATTGCCCCTGTTGGCGTCATAGATGCCTGGCCTGAATCAAAAATGTAACGATGACCCATTACCGTGCATGCTAGTCTGTGTGCCTGCCTAATGCCAATGTCAAACCCATTCCCTCATCCTGCTTAAGGCCTGAGGCTAGAAAAGAGCCTGGACAAAATTCCTACTCTTTCTGGTGATTTAAAGTAACATTTTTTCATGTTCTATTCACTGGAGCCTCTTTAGCGTGCCGTAGCACTGCTAGTGATGTGACCTACTTTCTCTACATGCAGTGAGTGTGCCTGCTGCATACTGTATGTCTTTGTGGCCAGAAATGTGCAGAGGATTCTGAATGAGCAGTGACTTCATTTAAAAGAAATTCATCTGACTAGCTTGGGGCCTTCCTTTTCTTCCTATTGTCTTAGGATTCCTTGCTCCCACTAGTCCTAAAAGACTTGTGGGCTTCTGAAAGAGCCCAATATACGAGCCATTTTTAGATCCACCTGTGGAAGGGCCCTGTGCCCTTTAAAAGAGAAACAACTAATTATAAAAAGGGGGGAAAGAAGCTTTAAAATAAAAACATCCTGCCCCTTATGCGTAAGGGAATTAGTATGTTCAGGGAGGATCTTCTAAGTATTTACGTTTATGTTTCTCACAGATTTTAATTAATGCTTGAAGAAGCCACTTACGGGATTCTGGACAGTACAAATCAGATTTTTCATAAATCATGATTTTTCGTACAGTTAGCTTCATAATTACTTCCACTGGGATAAAGAAAAACTCGTAACAATAGTTATGCTTTGCTACCTGCTTAGATAACAAATGACAGAGTCAGGCAATAATCATAATTAGGAAACGTTTCAGCTGACAATTCAATAGATAAGAGTGAATAAAAACATAAATACTGTAATAAACATATTTCATTCAAATTCCTGCGGAAACCAGCTGCATAGCATGAATGCCCCAGTTCTGTAAAACTCTGAAATACATATTCATTAAACACTTACTCATAATTTGAAAAGTATAACTGGAGATGACACTAGTTTCAAAAGAAGCAGTTCTGCCCTCTCCTAAGCCCCAAGGGCTGCTCATTCTTTCCCTTACCCTGTCCCCACCCATGTACCAGCAGCCCTGTCTGAGAGGCCGTGAAGCAACCCTGGTCTGGAAACCCATCAGGCTGAAAAACACTTAGCCAAATCAAAAAGGAAACTAAAAAAGAAGACTCTGGGAAGGGCACGAGTGTTTTAAGTGGAAGTGCTAGTATTAGGCAGCTCGCAGTAGATATTGATCAATTTTGCTAGAAAGCAATGAATTTAAGTGCGTGCATAAAGTAAATCTCACGCCTACATGGCTTGAAGAATCAGGGGCTAATTGTTGAATCTGGTGCTGGTTATGTGGAGAGTTCATCGATGGTGATCAACAAAAAGTTTGCATTGATGCTTCTAACTGGGCATGCCTTCAAGTATGTCATGGAGGAGTAACCTCTGTGTGTCTTTCTCAGTCAGGGTACTCACAGCAGCTAAGAAACAACAAACCAATTATTCTTATAGTCCCTAGTCCCAAATCCAGTCATGGCACAAACTGGTAGGATCTGCCTATTAGTGTCATATTATATTAATTTATCAAATTGCAGCTTGTATTTCCAGCAGAGTCCCTACCTCTGACAGCAGATTCGTGGATGAACACATTTGAGAATACTTGTCTCCTGCCCTAGACCTGTTCAGTTCAGGCCCTGGTTACCCTCCATCTGTTACTGCTCTTTCTTCCTCCAAAAAAGCCCAGAAAACCTATGTGAAGGTTCTGCAGGTGTGCATGTGCTTACCTTTCTGCATGTGCAAATGTACTGCAATGTCTAGTTCTTGTAGTTCTGTGACCACATAACAGCCTCCTATTTCATTTAAAAATATAAGTCTGCATGATATCAAAGTAGTTTTGGAAACATGACCCTGAAGATTAAAAATGACAAACAGAAAATATATCCAAAAGCATTAATTATACATACTATGCTGAACTATGCTAACTTTTCAAAAGCTGTGCTCGTGGTTTTGGCACTTTGAGTTACTGGTGTGAATAGTCCACCTGAAGCCATTGAGACTAAATTTAAATAGATGTTAACTGATTTGCAGAAAGTGATCTTTAAGAAAAGTAAGAGTCAAAAAGTAGAACATAAAAAGAAGTGGAAGGAAGGAAGAATAATGGTAAGTCACGAGATCTCTCATCACATAAACCGGCCAGTTGCATACCCTACTTGTTCCAGGCCATTTATAGGCTGCTTTTTTTTTCCCATTACAGCTTACAAGTTAAAAATAACTTAAAATTTAAAATTTAGACCTGAACCCTACAAGACTCTTATCTTTCCTCCTTCACTTCAAGTTTAACTTCTTTGAAAACGTCATTCTGAGGCTGACAGCCTATTAGTTTATATGATTTTATTCTTTGTGGGTTTTCCTTATTTCATCACGCGTTCCTCATAGCAACCCCCTGCCCAGGAAATATGGTTCTTTTCCCATATTAATTCATAAATACAAATTTTCCCCATGTCTGCTTCAAGTGACAGTTCACTCTTAGCATACCTATGCTGTCACAATATTGAACATCAGCCTTCATGAAACACCCTCCCACACTGTATTTCCTCCACTCGGTAACATCAGCAAACATAACCAAGCAGCAAACATTGCATGAATGAGAGTCGCTCCTCAGAACACGAGCCCTTTACTTATGCCCATGAGTATAAAATGTAGTGGGTGAACTGTTTAGTTTTCATGGGGATTTAGGTTTTCCTGGCCAGCTCAGAGTTTACGTACATGTCAAACTAAGATAATGTGTACATTTCTTGAAGATCTGTTGCTAAGCTGCACTCTGCAACTATACAACATTGCTAGCACAGCCCACGTAGACTTTTTGAGTTGAATCTGAGTCCACTGGAAAAAAGTGAGAGAAATAACTGTTTCTTCCACACTAATCTCCATGAAGGTATGAAGCCTGCAAAGATGATTCCATATGTGTTCATAACTGGCTGACGGACTGGGAATGGGATGAAAGTGGAGAAAACCACTGTAAGAATAAATGTATTCCATACAGTGAGGTAAGAAAACCTGATCAACTGGAGCAGAAAAAATGGCATTGAGTTCTTTTTTTTTCCTGAATATATGGGTGTAAAATGCAACAGGTACAAAAATTATTTTTACTTCATCAGTTTCAAGCCATACCTACATCAGACTTTTTAAGTGTATAAATTTTAAAACATTAATGTAGATTGCTTACTCTAATTATATATCTATTTAATTAATCACTATTCATATCACTTGTGAAACAAAAGTAGAAGTTCAAGCAGCACTGATATTTTAACCATAGTGGGGTTTAGAAGGTAAAAGATTAACTTTGTTCCTACAACAGAGACACTGAGATGCATTTTGTAAGGTTCCTTACATAACGTGGGGCTGTACATATCTCTGTCCTTTTAAAGTGGGATGTAATTTCCCAAATCACTAAGGAATTTTTAAAGTTTTCTTGCCTATTAGGCATCTTTGCCCTTTTCTCTATTTTACCTTGTTATGTACAAGTCCTTCTCTATTCTCCGAATCCCTAAGTCCTGACATTCTGCTAATTGTCTCCCTCCTGTTCTCCATAGACCTGTCATACCTCTGGCGTGTGTTCTCCATTGTGTCTGCCAATGGCTAAGCAGAGCTAACTTTGTTCTGTTAACTCTGATGGTTAAAGAGCAGCACTGACAAGCTTTCTGAGAGCTCATCCCATCTTTCTGAGAAGTTTTAATGGTTGGGGTAACTAATTTTACAAGCAAAAGTGTGTAAAATAAGAACTGATGAGGCTTATAAGAGCAAGGTTGCCTGGAACCTGATCTACAGACCTTTCAAGAGTCAGGCAGGATTTTTTCTGGTGACTCAAGTTCAGCATCAAGGCAATATAATACAGCTCAAAACTGCTACACTTATTTGAATACTTTTAACAGTTGGACTTCACTGAGTTCCTGAAAACTGTCAAATTGCAGAAGTAAATGAAATTTAAGTGTAGCACTTAGGGACTGGTAGCAAGGCTTGCAGAGATCCCAGATTCATTGTTTTGAATTCAGTTCAAGTGCATGTACTTCCAGAAGTCAGTTCAGCAACTGATATAAGTGGAGCTCACAGTCCAGTTAGTGCAGGATTGCTGTCTGCCTTGCAAAAGTGACACTAATCAGCAGGCTCAGGCAAGTGGCCAAAAAACAAACGGGCTGTGGAAACTCGCAGCTTAGTTTCCCAGATGTGCTAAATCATCAGTAGTTCCAGATGAAGTGAAAAACGAAATGATAATCTCTGTAAATAATCTCCAGTCCCTGGTTCAAACTGTCCCTCGTCCAGAGATAGGAGTTTTTAACCTTGAATTCCCTTATACTTATTTCTTAAAGAAAATATACCATCTGCAGGGAAAAACATGCAGCAAATCCAGAGGTCTTATCACTTGAAGCCAGGCGCAGCTATTCCTAAGCTAAATGGAACCACACCCTAAACTGCCCATATTTTTCACCAAAAATAGGCTTGCATGGTAAGTAAGAATAAAGATGAAGTTTTTTCAGAGAAATTTAAAAAACACATTTGCCCTATGAAAATGACGTGATGCACAAACGTTAGACTCAGTCAGTTTGGACTCAACTCATGGAAAAGGAAGTTACCCAAGAAGCACAAAGGGTTCTCCGATGCCAGAGAACTGTGGACAGCTGCTTACTTTCTTTTGATACCCTCAGCTCGCACGGAGGAGCAATCAGCAGCCCTACATTTGACGTTTGCAAGTGGCTGTAAGGACTATTTGGAACAAATGCTGAATATGGAACAAATGCTGAATATTAAGAATGCACAATGGAATCATAGCCAGTTTTAGCCTGGCTAAAATGAGGCACATTTTGTCATTGTTCTCCCAGCTGAGTGCTCCACAAGCAATGTCAATGCACAGACTAGAACATTTTCCAAGAAGCTGAAGAATCAGAATCCTTTGCAGTAATTTAGGGGCACATTTGGTAAGTGGGCACTGTTTGCTGCAGCATTCTGGCTACGTTCTGATCTTTAAGCAGAGTTAGGAGGAAGGTCAAAATAAAATTACCAGTTTAGCAAGGAGAAGAGCATGAATACATGTTACAGAACCTGTGGGACACAAGAATAGGATGTAGCCATGTCCCTTGCATACAGACCTAAGAAAACCCACATGACAGCTTTTAATACTTTCTGGAATGATTAGCTAAAAGCAGGTAGAAATCCAGGAACTGTACAGGAGCTGGAAGAAAATAGCTAATGGTGCTCAAAACCACAGCAGTAGTGGGAAACAGCTAAGATCTGCCTGCCTTGAGAACACAAGGAGAGAACTAGATGCAGCAACCTTTCCATTTCTGACCCTGCACTGCTGTCAGTGCACTAGCCAACTCCACTCTCCACCTCTAGCAACTGCAGCATCTGTGGAGCGAGCCCTGGCCAGAGATGGTGTGAACTGAAAAGGTATTTTACAGACTACAGAGTCTTTGGGGCTATTTGCAATGGACTCTCTACTATTCACAAAGGATAGATTTCTAAGGCAAAAGTGACAATTATGATTTCTTCTCATCTGCCTTCCTGCACAGCATAGGTCAACATAGTTTTGCATGTGGGGAGACAGGGAGACTTCCATCCCTGGAGGTGTTCAAGACCAGGCTGGATGGGGCTTCCAGGCGGAGGGGTTGGAACTCAGTCATCTTTAAGGTCCCTTCCAATCTGAACCATTCTATTATTCTATGATCTCATAAGAAAAAACTTGTGAAAAATAGGTGGAGCAAAGGAAGCTGCAGGAATACAGATCCCCAGTCCCACTTCCACATAATAGACTTTATTCTGTAATCATTAACTTTTTGCACACAGAGCAACTTCCACGCAGAAGTCTCCCAACCACAAAGACAGGGCATATTCTCCGAGATTCACAGTGTCAGACCTTGATATGAGCTGGCAATGATGGTAAACCAGCACACCGTCCAGAAATTAGAGCATAAGAAGAAACACCACAGGATCAAATAATCAGTGTCATGTGCAAGGACTACTCATACTATTACAGATGAAACACAGCTTCCTTCAGAGAGGGGCTGGTGACACAGTCAAGGTGAGTCAGTCAGCAACAGAACCCAGCAGACCTGCTGCCTGGCCCACTGTTTCAGTCATTAACACTCCCACTCCTTAATTCCCAAGGCTCCTACTCCTGCTATCGCTCCCAGCCCCAACTTGATTCTTAGCTTTGCTTCTGGGAGTACCTAGATCTTCCTTTACAGAAACAGAAAAGATTGAGCTTTAACCACAAACACATGGGAGAAATGCAGGCAAGATAAAGCGTGTATCCTGCCTGCTTTGTGGCTGGACCTGATAACTCCTAAGTTAATACTTTGTAGCCAGACTCAAGCTGGGCAGACAGAAGGTTGTCACAACGTGAGCTTGGCAAAGGAGAAAGCTCTCTGTTGTGTGGTTGTACAGGTCCTACAACACAGGCCTTACAAAGTGATGTAGTATGGAGAATAGGACAGATTCACTCGCAGAGAGTGCAAGAAGCTGCAGTTTACAGTTTCTTGAGCCAGAAAGGCCATTGCACCACTGGACACAGCACTCAAGAAGCTTGAAGAAAACAACTTCTCTTCAAGCAGTTTCTAAGTTATGTCCCTTCTCTTCATCTCTGAGGTCCTGCCCGGTCATGATGTACATTGCAGCAGGCACAGTGAGAGCTGTGACTCCACTGGGCTGTCTCTAGCCTGTAGATATAAAGATTCCTGTATTCAAAACACTCAGTCTGGTGCTTTCAGCACTACTCAGATCCCAAGATATGTCAGAGTGTCCTGACACGCTACAAGTTGTACAGCCTCACACACACAGCTTTGGCCTGCCAGACCCAGAAAGCTCGCTGGGCTGTCAGCCCCAGGGTGGAAACCAAGGGCTGGCTGTTGATCACTTTGCACTTTGTATAATCACTTGCTTTCACAACAGGGAAATCTCTTTTACCAGTGGTGGGACTGGATAACATTTTAAGATATCTCAGAAGTGGTGAAGCATGGCACACAGCAAGACAGTGAATGACTGCAGGCTGCTTTTTTATCTAGTACCAATTTTTAAAAAGCGATCAATGTTTATCAATTTGATAAAAATTGATTTTAACCCAACTCTTTTTAAATGTAATTGATGCTTTTCTTATTTGACACACAGATGTACGCAAATGGGACTGACATGTGCCAGAATATGTGGGGGGAGTCATTTAAGGTGAGCGAATCCTCCTGCCTCTGCTTGCAAATGAACAAGAAGGACATGATGGCAATGAAGTATCTCCTCTCCGAAAGCTCTGAGGAAAGCTCCAGCATCAGCAGCAGTGAGGAGCATGCCTGCCAAAAGAAACTCCTGAAGTTTGAGAAACTAAAGGGAGAGGAAGGGGAACAGACAAGATAAGTGCTGGCGGATGTATGTCAGGACAAGAGAAATCGTCATGGAGGCTGGGCTCAGGGCATCACGCCAGCCTGCTTTATCCCTTACTTCCGAGAACATAATAAATCAATGGCTGGTTGTATTAATCTTTCTCTGATGTTTTTGCATCTGCATCACAAAGCTCCCGGGCAGGTTAGTACAGGTGTAATCTTGTGACTTGACCTGAACAGCTAGAAGCCTGAAGGTAACATCTTGAGGTTGACTTTCAAAGAGGAGAGGCACAGGCAGCTCCTGCTGACTTAAGGTGGAACAGTGAGAACTAGAGACTTCTGGAAGGCCACGCCAGTAACACACCGACTCTTCAACCCAAGCCCTTCATTAGTACAGGCACACAGCACTCCCATCACAAAGTTCCCATGGGCCTGGCTCTGCTCAGATAAAGAAGAAATGCTGCAGGCAGAAATAGGTCAGTGAGCCTGGCTACTGACCACTGAAAATGTATTTATTTTGTATCTCAAAAACATTCTTGCAAAACAGGGGATTGTGGTGTGCTAGATAAGTCCCTGGATCCATATATTGCCATATACAGTATGTACAGTCTGTCGCACTGGGCTTTTACCTTAAACAATAGCAGTACCAAAGTCTCCTATGATACGAATTTGAGGCATAATTTTGAGTGCAATTAATCCCACTGAATGATTCCAAATAGAATGATCTCTGACAAATGGAAGTGTCAGGGAGGACCCCAATTAAGTTTCTCGCATCAGTAATCCTGCTTCCCAGCATCACTGTTACAGTGAAAGTAAAACCAAAATCTGTGCCAGTCCCAGAGGGACTCGTCAGGTAAGGACGAATTAAATCCTGCTTTCACTTAGGCATCCATAGTCTCTCTGATACTGCAGTAGAGCAGGCAGGTCTGTGCCATTCTGTACAACCTTTCATAGTGGTATCACCAGGGCAACTATGAGAAGGATTTAATCTGGGGGGTCAGATTATCAAATTGTGAAAATCAGCACCATGTCAGTGCTTGCTATGGAGCTGGGCACCTCACAGCACTTAAGGATCTGGCCCACAGTTAAAACAATGACTTGGCACATCCCGTTAAACTAGAAGAATCTTAAAAATCCAGCACACTTTCTTCACTGGGCTGTTTATTTATTTGAATGGTTTCACACAGCTGCAGGAGTAATGCTAGACCCATTAGGTCATGCTCTGCTTCCAACCAGCTTCTCAGTATATTTAACAATGGAATAATTCCTACCAGAACTGAATAGTTTTTAGAATGATATTTTGCCACATCTGTATTTCGTGCTAACTCAATTTGTCAGTTCTACTGCTTGAAAAGAAGAAATAAGAATTTGGTCTTCTGTAAAGCTCTGAAAGTCCTTTTTCCCCTAAGTCTGCTTTTTCCTGTCCTTTATTGCATCTGAATCAGAGCAGAAGTTTTCCTGCTCTTTATTTTGCTATGCTCAAAATTCAAGAATTAATTATCCCCTCTCACTGCCATAATACCAACTTTCTCTGTACCACCATGGCCAAAGATTTCCTTCATGTTCTTTGTAAGGTATAGCACAATTGTCTCTGCCTGTCCCTCTGCTCTTTTTTCTTCCTGTTCCACTTTATTCTCTTTGCTCTGGCTAAATTACTCTTGAAACCACACTCAACAAACAATTCTTCCATGCTTAGATTCAGGATGACCAATAAGACTGGTTATGCACGCTCTTGAACAGCACTGGATCCCACAGCAGCTACGGGACCGAGACCATTTAGCTTCTATTCATAATTTTCCCACTGACTCATGATGTACCCTAAGCAAACCATTTAACTCTTTCGTGACACCAGTATTTTTTCAGAGCTGCCATATTTCCTCTAGGTCACCTCTTCTCTATGCCAACAAGTTAAGAACTACTCAGTTGTCCCAGCACAGAAATTGTCTTATACCTCTTTGACATTCTTTCATTGATCCAGATATGTTTTATTCAAATACAAGTTATCACCCAGAAAGACTTTCAGTCTTGATTTAAAACTCCAAATAATGGAGAATTGTCCAATGTACCTGGTAATTTGTTTCCTCAGTGTTAAAGGTTATCCCTATTTTAACATTTGTTGTTTCAGCTTTCAGCCACTGGTTTTTGCTAAAGCCTGTTGTATTGAAGAGTTCTTCAGTATTCAGCATTGCTTTTCTGCTCAGCAGCATATCCACTGAATCAAACTGCTTCTTAGCAATTAGATCTACCTTAGCTCTATTTAGTTTACATGTCATTATAAGACATCCCCTCTTTCCTTAAATCATACTTACAGTTCTTCTCTGTACCTTTTCCAGTCATGAATATCCTCCCTAAATTGTAGAAATCAAAGCCATACTCCATGGCAGTGTTAAGGGTGACCTACAGAGAGAGCACTATGTCCCTGCCTCTCTACACACTTCTCCCTAATTGCACTGCCCCTGTCTATAAGAGCATTGTTCTGAATATTTGCATGCCTCCAGTGTCCATGTGTTACGATTCCTCTTTTTTTCTTGGTGTTACTCTTTTCCACAGTACAGTTCCCTGGTCCTGGAGGTGACAGTGAACTGTCATCTTAGCTCTTAGGCTTATTGCTTTGAACTTGGTTGTATTAAAAAACCTTCATGTGAATATACCAACCTTCCTAAGCCATTGTTTCACTCTGTCTAGCTGCTTTATACTCATGGTAATTTACATCTTAGAAAATCTCTGCGTCACTAAGAAATGCTATCAGCGGTGATTTTACACTTACAGAAAGGCTAAGATAAAGCAAAAGTAAAAATAACACAAATCTCTCAAAATCAGACTACAACAGTACATTGTGAAGGCAAACCACGGAAAAGAAAGATCCAAGTTACTGATGATTGCAGACATCCCCAGCTAATGCTGACCTGATTTGGTAAGTGTCTGCTCAAAAGCAGATGCCCTGCTTCTGGACCCACACCGGCCCAGGCAACTGAAATGTCTCTGTATTTAGCGACTAAGATATTTATCAAAATGTCACAGTGGTAGATCAAACACTTCGTGAGATATGTTGTGAAATACGTTCCAACACTAATCTGTAGGAAACAGACTTACAATCTTTATCAATAAATGAAATTGGATTTATCAGCAAGACAATGTTGATAAAAATAAAAATTACTGCCAACTATTGACTTATTTACGACGTGGCTAAGTATCAGCTTTTGTACTGTGCTACTTGGGACTGGTGTCACGTTAACCATAACACAGCTAGCTGGGTCACCCTGCTTGCTCTGTTTATTTAATTTTCTTTCCTTAAACATTGGCACAATACTATGAGTCTTCTGAAACTTCACAGAAATGCAAGGAGGTATTACAAATGAGATCTCTCTTGACAGTTCTGTTAGAGCTCTTTAGTATAGGTTATCTGAGCCTGCTGCTTTAAAGTTATTAATGTTACTTATGATGATGAACCTCATCTTTAATTACTTGCCGACTGAAAAGGATTTCATCATCCATCTGTAATACAAATACTTCATCCTGCATATATTTCAATACTAAGCATTATGAACAAAACTTGCCCGCTGGATCTTGTGCCATTGCAAGGCTTTCTTTGTCACGTTACTCGGTTGATTTCACCTTCAGTTTAGTTGCACCAGCCACAATTTCCTGCAGTACCTTTAGAGTACTGACTCTATTTTTATAGCTCATAATTCTCCATGGATATTGATTGCAATATAGCTTCCTTTAAAAAAAAAAAAAAAAAAGGCATCAGTAATTAGGACATTTTCAAATTCTGTTGCATTTTTCATGTGCAGGTTTCACTCAGAGCATTTTATAAATATTCATTAATCTTCAAAATATACCTGAGAGGAAAATAAGTAGTGAGAAGCAAACCGAGTTAGTGGGAGAGAGTCAGTAAGAGACTTATCTGATCATTGCAAGTATTGCAGAACTAAGACTAGCACGGACAAGTTCTGTTCCAGAGCCTTGTCTCACACTGCAAATGGGGTTGTGCTTCGTAAGGTGATCCTTGGGCAAAAGTTATTATGCAAATATTATAAATGAGATTTTATAAAATAAAATATTACAAAAACCTGAGCATCCCAAAAATAGAAAAAATTGTTAAACAATGCATTTCCATGTACCTTGAAGGCTAACAAAATTATAAAAATAATAATTGTTAGATTATTTAAGACAAATAATGTAAAAACAGGCTAAGAGACAATCAGGCTGGAGAAAAAAGGGAAAGCTGTAGATGAGATACAGCTTTTTATGGGTTTTGATAACATTTGATGCAACATTCTGATAAGCAAACTGGGAAAACCAAAGTACAAACAAAATCACCATAACACGGGTGCACAACTAGTTAAAAATATATTAAAATATTACTATGAGTATGTTGTCATTAAACTCAGACAGGTCTTCTGAATCCCAAAGGGTCTGTTCCGATTCTAGTCAATGCTTTTGTTTATTCAGGCAATGAAATAGAGATTTTGCAAGCACTTTGAAGGACAAGATTAGAATAAAAATATTTTTCTAACCAGAGAACTAGTCTGAGCCTCCAAAGGTAAAATTCTGAGAAGGGAGATGAAAAATGCTTGCACTGAGGAAATGTAAATCCAGGAAAAAAATTCATCCAAGGCAATACATGGCAAGGGAACAGCAGAGCAGCCAAGGACCTGGGATGTGTAGTAGCAACCGATGCCATTTACAGTTGAAATGTTACACTGTGGAAGTTTTAATCTTTTAAGGCTTCAGTGTATGCGGAGTCCTGGAAGTCCTGAGTCATAAAGCAAGTAGATGTAGGACCTGCAGACATCCTCCTAACAGTTACTCAGAGTTCATGACGTATCTCACATTCCATGGAGGCGCTGCTTCTGGAATGACCCCACTGCACACACAGGCTGTGGAATGCGGTGGGTATGAGGCAGAGTTTAACTCTATCCATTTTCTCAATGAAACCAGCTCATAAGCTTTGTCAACGCAAGTGTGATACCTTCTAGGAGAGCAAACGCACTCCTGATGTATATTTAATGACTACATAAAACAAAGGGAATAAAATTAGCTGAATTTATGTCCATTTTCTGGTTATTTTCCTTCCTTTTTTCTGTTTGGTTTGCATAACTCAGAGTTATTTTAAAAAACGCCACATCCTCTAGACAGCTCGTGGGTCTGTTGTGTGTTTGCTCTACTTTATTATCCAAGAGAACAGGGCAATTTAGAGTTGAGTTAAGTAAAGAGTCCAAAAAGCATTAGGATTTGGATTACAATTTGAAACATTGCCAAACTTTACTAATGGCAAGACTAAAGTCCCATGTGCCTGAAGACTGATAATTCTCAAGCACAACTCATTTTTCCTTTTGGCAAGAAAAAAAAAAGACCTGCACCTTTGATAAAGTCACGTTAGTGAGCAGGTCTAATCCAGTGTGACGCTGCAGGACAACTCTAGACAACAGTGAAAAAAGAGCCAAGCTATGAAATCAATCATCTACTTCAAATAAATGTGAGGACACAGCTAAGATCAGACCCCAACAATCCGGCAGCTTTCAACATCTCCAAGAAAAAGCTGCAGTGATCCCCTACTACTGAGATTTAACTTCTCAGAGGAATGAGGGGGGGAACTCTCTCTGCTGCACAGTTTTGCTTCCCTTTAGCTACTAAAAGTGCATCTCTCCTGCCTCTGTTTTGATCACCAACTGCTATCTGAGCCTTAGTATTCTTTTGGCCTCCTTCCTTGGAAATGCAGTGAGCTCTCTGTGGAGTTTGCCTTGGTTCCCCTCTCAGACAGCTGTGATTAATTCAATGTTCAAGATCTTGAGTTAATTCTCTCATTAGATCACTTTCCTTCTTCATGGAATGATTATTCCCACAGGAGAAATGAGAAAGACTCAAACAATATTGTGCGAGTATCTGACACACTGCATCCAGGATGTTTACTTTAAATCAAATTGCCTGGAATTCCTCCAGATTTATGGCTTAAACACAAGAATCTCCCAACTGGTAGGGAACTGTTGTTGCACAACATTCCCAGTTTCACTGGAATTCCTCCAAGCTTCCTGCTAGGTAAATGTACCCAGAACACGAACCTCTCCACACAAGTAGGTCAGATGACCATCCTTTCATTGCTAGGGCATGCACTTGAAAAGTTTTTTTCTTTTTTTTTATTACTTTTTATCACACGCCGATCACCTTTCTTCCCAATGCTATTGTGAAGGTGACCCCCAGAGCACGCAGCAGTGAAATATTACCAGTGCTCCTGAAATCACAAGCCATTATCTGTGCATTGCTCACAGGGAATGTCACATTCCCTCTGGAGGCTCTTGAGCCAAATGGCTCCCCAGGGTATGGCTGGTCATCAGAAGGCATCGCCCCACTCAGCTGGACTCCTGCACAGCTTCTCGGTACCTTTGGTGCAATGTGGATTCTCAGGAGAGTGCCTCGATCCCCAGTTCAAGAATGTTAAACCTGTCTGGGCTGACAACTCTGATATCAGTCAGTTACCTTAATGTCATCTTTATCTGAAGCCATATTACAGTGAAAGTAATAAAAACACTAATTATAAATTCCAACATAGACAAAAAAGTTCACAAAGGCTTTGAAAGAAGAGAAAAAGGAGAGGAGGGGAGGAGAGGGGAGAGGAGAGGAGGGGAAACATTGAGCATGGCACTTCAATGAGATTTAATTTCTCCAGCCATTAACAGTTCAGTTGAGAAATGGACAGAGCCATTACCACCTCACTGGTAATGTGAAAGCTTAAAAGTTTTCACAAAAGCCCTATATTCTGGGGCTGCCTGTACAGAAAGGCTGGATTTGGAGACCCCTCTTGCTCTCCATCTTCAGGTCAATACCAGTTCAGATCTCTACCCTACACACACACACACATAATCATCAAGATTCATTAACCCTCACAGGAATGAAGCTAATAGCTCTTGGACCTGGCCCAAATCTGTCAAGAAAGAGTGTTCTCCTGCTTGGCTTAAGTCTGGAAAATGTGTTATCTCACTGTGAAGCACAATGCCTTTGCCCACTGAGATGGGAAACATTCAGACCCTGAAGGGAAGCTTCTTCATTCACTAAAGTCCATGTATTGCATAAAAATGTAAACTGACAACAGCTTATGCATCTATCTAATTAGAATCTAGTGCCTGTAGCTCATTAGAGGCTTTTGACTGAGTAGACGACATGATAACTGGTCCCATTGGGGTGATAATGGGTTAACCACCATTGTCTCTGAGAAATGCCTTGAAAGTACCCAGGGACCCTCTTCTCTCCTCCATGTTGCACGAGTGTGAACTCCAGCAGCCTCTCTCATCTTACCCCTACAAGGGGCTGCAGATTCATGATGCATCACCTAACACCACTGCTCCACTAAACTGTGCATCCACAGAGATCGATGATCTGCACCACTGCCTTGGGCATGCATCGGCATCCAGAGTAAACGGGACACCTGGGCAAATGTAGGCCTTAACAGAGAGAAGGTGTCTTGAAAGTGTAAAAGACACAGCTTAGTGCACTACAGATATCTCTAGTCCTCATAAACTCTTGGTGGCTCTGTACTTCTGCAATTTTGGCTTCCCTGCGAGAAGCTTGGGTGATGAAACTTAGGGAAGTGGAGCAAGTATTATTGTAGCCTATAAAGGCTTTGTGACCTGGACACCCCAACACCAAGCAAGCTCCTTTCCATCTTGGTGAGGCTGTCCAACACCTCTCCTCTGATAGTCAAGTGCATTAAAATACAAGTAGTAACTACAGTGGGTAAATAGTAACTAAAATGGCAGCTGACTGTACCACTGAAAGATTATTGCAGGTGCCTTAGCAGAGAGGACAAAGTGCAAAGATTCGGTGCAGTTTGGAAAGGGAAATGAAGATATCATACCCATTGAAACTGGGGTAGGAATTTGACCTGGCACTTTCTGGTTGACTTTCATGGAAAGTGGCTCCCTATCACAAAAGATCCCACAGGGTTTGTCGTACCTACAAATAGTCAAGGCCTGAGTTTTATGTCTCCTCTGCAAGAGAAAATTTTAGCAGCCAAGTATGGTAAGGATACTGCTTGAATACTAAGTCAAAATGATCCCCAAAACTATAGGTATAATGGAGGGCCTTCTGACTAGGGGCACACAGGCAAAACTGCATTTTCAAATCAATAATTTTTCTTTTTCTTTTTTTTTTTTTTTTTTAAGACTAAAAGCCCTCCATCCTCATAGAGTTCAGGAAAAAAAAATTCCAACAAGCCAAAAACATAGATCTAGCAAAGCTCTTCCTGTAACAGAGAACTACAACAACTACACATGCAACACCTTTTAGCACCCATTTTTGTTGCATGTTCAAATGTCGCAGCACCACCTGCAGGATTTGAGCGAGGAAGCACAGACACCTTACTCGGCTCAGCAGAACATCTTCCAGGCATCTGGAAAGGTTTTCCTGAGAAGCCTTCAGCCAGGGAAATGTGAGCAGCCATGGGCCTCTGTAGGATAACACAGAGAGGACTGCAATGCTTCCTGGTGCTCTGGCACAGCACAGGGGTTTTTGAAGAGAAAGCCTGAAGAGCTTGTTTGTGACATTGTCACTGAGGGGTTTTTGGTACAGTGACAACAGCACTTCTGTGCAGGCATGAGCAGTCGGACACGTTGAGGAGCACAGGGCATGCCCTTTTTGTCACCTGTCCTATACGTCAGTCAGCATTCAGCTGGCTTATTGGCAAATATCATGTTAGGAGCCTATTAAATTAAAATCAGAGACATTTTTAATTCCTTCTCTGCAATTACTGTCATTCTTGGTGTTAGGTAATCACAAGGCTCCTCATTACACAGTGCAATTTCACACTGTCAAATGTACTTTCAGGCTTATTCCTGAAAATCTACAGCTTGTTTTGGGAGAGGCACAATAGTCTATGGGAGCATTAGCTCCATCTTGGACAGTTTCTGTGTGGCTACAGAAGAAACATGCTGAAGCAGTGCCCTCTTCTGGAGCCAGACCCATCCAACCACATTAATACAGGACAGGACAGGCCCTCAGGGCAAAATTAGCAGTCTCAGCAACGCTACTTTCTGTCTGTAAAATTTGGCACTCTGGTGTGAAATCCTAGTACTGGCCAAGTGTCTAACAGCTGACATCAGCCAGCGACTGAGCCACTGGCATTTAGGAGAATTCTAAGCCTTTTACTCACAGGCCACTTCCGATGAATAAAATGTCAGCGCGAGAGGGGTCTGGTTTCTTTTACTGATTCATCAATGAAAGAAAAATCTCAATGCATTTATTAGCCTAGCTTAAAATGTATACTGAGTTATATCAGCATGCATCCAACTGTGCGTGCTTGCCGAAACCTTATTTTTCTATCTAGATCTATATGTTCTGCAGGTATTTTTTTAAGACCAGCTCCAAAGGTAATTTTAACACTCTACTGTCAAGAATGTAACGCTGATGAACAGAGAAACCAACAATCCCCAGAGAGTATCACAATTTAGATTCCTTCCAGAAGCACATTTAAAAGTTATTACAATGAAACGCAGAATCATGAGAAAAGCCTGAGGGGCCACGACCATTGTAACTGTAAGCAGACATGTTTTTCTTTCCCAGTCTCACAGTAAATAGATATGGAAGCGTTCCAAGAGGCTCTCTGATTGCTTTTTGCTTTGACTGCATATCATGTTGCTGGAACAGTTGTGGAAAACTCAGGAGGGATGCTTTTGTCTCAGAATCAGCGCCAGCTCTGTCGGACCCAGCGACTGCATGCGTGTAACTCAGTACGTGATGCTCATTCCTCGGTCTGTGCCCAGGCATGCAGTGACTCAGGGAATTGCACAGACTAAGACGGAAGCACACTCTGCCTCAGGATCAGCGCTGACCCCAGTGGCCCACATGGTACTGCTGGAGGACGCTGTGATGAAACATCCGTGCTGGAATGAAGAGGAAGGCCCAAACATGGCGTGACGCTACAGAGAAAGAGGGCGCGTGGGCTATCTCTGCCTCTGGTCAGTGCTGGCTCCGACGCCACAGTCCGGAGCTAAGGACAGGCACTTCCCCCACCTCACATCTCTGGTGTTCCCCCGGGGCAGATGGTAGCTGTGGTTTCTCCCCAGCACTGCCATGTTTCTCACACAAGCACAGATTAAGGTGGCCAGGAACCCAGTTTGCAAAAGCATGCCTGAGGGGAATATGGCTGAGGGACAGAGACTGTGAAGGCAGTGAATATGGTGATGGCACACCTACCGTTCGAGTGTCACCTTGGCACCAGGTGAGGCGAGTGAACCTAGCAGGGGACCAGCTTTAACCACAGACAAGAAATCTCCTCACAGAGCAGGCAGCGAGCCCACGGTGCGGTAGCCAGCGGGGGTGAACGGTCTCCAAAGGGCCGAGTGCCCAGGCGCGGACACAGACAAAGGATCAGACAGACGTACCACAACCTGGCAGATCCACCTCCGACGCCCGCTGAAGTAGAAGGGCGCTCAGAGCACAGGACCCCGCAGCACGACCCTCTATAAGGTAGCCCGCCGTCGCCAGCCACACTCGCCTCAGCGGGGCGGGCGCGCCCTCCCGCCACTGGCCTGGGCCCCCACCGCGCATGCGCCGCGGGCGGGCAGCGTCGGGCGCCAGTGCGCATGCGCCAGCGCTGCCCCTCGGGGCGGTGGGGTCGGGGGGGGGAGAGGAAAGGGGGTGACATCTCGGGGAGCGCGATGGCGTGCGCTGCGGTGGCCAAGGCCGGCGGGGGCTCCTTCTCCGACCGGCACGCCCGCCTCCTCCTGGCCCAGATCAACCGGCTGCGGGCCGGGCAGAGCTTCTGTGACGTGCGGCTGGAGGTGGGCCCGGAGGCGTTCTCCGTGCACCGCCTGGTGCTGGCGGCCAGCAGCCCCTACTTCGCGGCGCTCTTCGCCGGCGGCATGAAGGAGTCCGGCCGGGATGTGGTGCGGATCGCGGGCGTCGAGGCGGACACCTTCAACACGCTCCTCGACTTCATCTACACAGGTAATGGCTGACAGGGGGCGGCGGGGATGGTTGCCCCAACGGCTGGGCCTGAGGTGGCGGTTGCCCTGACGGCCAGGGACCTGAGGTGGCAGTTGCCCCGACGGCTGGACCTGAGGTGGCAGTTGCCCCGACAGCCAGGACGGCATGGCAGTTGCCCCAACATTGGGGCCTGAGGTGGTGGATGCCCTGACATCGGGGCCTGAGGTGGTGGATGCCCTGACATCGGGGCCTGAGGTAATGGATGCCCTGACATCAGGGCCTGATGTGGGCTGGGATGGCGGTTGCCTGATGGCCAGACCAGGATGGTGGTTGC
>JAHREE010000379.1:7348802-7381733 GCA_033628505.1 Tringa tobata | reverse complement strand
ATTTTAAAATGCAATGGTATTTACAAGTATTATAATTATATTAAATTTTAAATTATTACTTTATGAATTAAAAATAACAAATAATTTTACATTAACATTTTGGTGAAAGTATCAGACTGTGTCTCTGATTTTTATTCTTGTTACCCATTAGGCACCTTATTCCACTTATTGAGTGCTACTGAATCACTGTAGAATATGTAATTTTTTCATACTTCTAAGAAGGAATTTCCTTTAAAGTTATGTGAAGAAAAGTGGATTTCTCTCATTTATTATTTTGAAGACTAAAATAAGGGAAATATAGTGCATATTCATGAACTTTTATTGTTAAAGCTATTTGCATGTGAATTCACATGCCTTTATTATAATTTAGGCTGCATCTAAAGACAGAATATTTGTAGTCAGTCCTGGTTGGTACATCTCATGGTGTACTTAAGAAAACTTGAAATGATACAGAGAGATTGAGATAAAGAATGACTTACATATGAGAAAAAAAAAAGACTAAAGAGACTTGAACTCTGTGGCCTAGAAAAGAGACATTTCATAGGGTTCTATCTATTTTATGATAGAGATCTCTAAAGTCATGAATTGCACAGAGAGCATGACTCATATTCTCATCTGCTAGAAGGCATCAAATGAAATGGGTAGATTCTAGATGCAAAATAATGGGATTTTTTTTCCTACAGCACAACTGAAATGTGGGTTTTAATAGCTGCCATGGGATATTGTTAATGGTAAAAGTTTTAATGAATTCAAAGAACAAATAGACAAATTCATGGAAGAAGAGGTTATTAAATACAAAGATAATATCTCTGGCTAAGGAAGTTCCTGAACCACAAGTTTGTTGCAGAGAATTACCATTACAAGCTCCCCTTGTTCTGATACACTTCCATAATAATCTGGTACGAGAGATAAATACAAGCATCTGGGGCTAGATGGACCTTTGCATATGCAACTGTTCTTAGGTGATGTATTTCAGTTCACTGTTCCTGTTGCAGCTACATAAATGTGTGGATATCCCCCTGCCTTATAACACAATTCAGCAGCTGAAAAATGAGAAACTGAACATGATTAGCCAGGTTTGTATAAACTACTCAGAAGTGTTCTGTGGAAGACTAACAGCCCATAAACTGTAACTAGGAATTTCAGTGCAATATGAAAGAAATAATAATGATGAAAGAAATTAGCACATTAGACTTCTACCAAAGACTTGTAGTCCAATGGAATGGCAATTAAAGTCATGCTACCTTTCTGCTTCCTCCTCTAAGAAACAGGAACGCACCAGTCTACCCCATCTGTAGTTGAAGAATGCCACATATGAGGCAAGCCAGGCTACATGTCCCATTCTGATCACAAAAGCTGAGACTTTACTGAGGTTTCCTGTTTTATTCAAGAGAAAAACAGAAACATCCTTTGTTTTCAGTCTTATTTATTCCCTCAGGTCTTGTTTGCCATTTCTGCCTTTGAAGTTGTGAAAGGAAATTTGTGTTCACTCCTGCCAAATCACTGTGATCAGTTTTTAAAAATGCTAAATGTTTACAGGGCTATTACGACTACCTTAAAAATGTACTTGAAGTGCTATATCTAGGATGACCCATCTGTTCTGCTGTCAGGGACACCAAGTCCCAGCTTGCTCATTGTCTAGTCCTTCAATTGTAACACTTTGGTGCTGCACAGTTATTAAGCCTGGAGCTCTATAAAGCACTTCACTCCTTCTCACTGCTTCAGGCAAAACAGCCTATATGACTTACACAGAAATGTTTTCCTCTGTAGCAGTAAACTATGATCCAGGTTTTTGTTTCTAGATTCCAAGCTACTTCAGTCATTCATTTTCCTATGAAAGAAATATGAAATAAGATGATGATGCTGAAGAGGCAAAATCCTATTGTGCCTTTTATACCTCTTTGCTTCATAACTGAACTCAAGAGATAAAAGCTTTCCTACAAAAGTTCACTGGAAATTAAACAGTACCTTTGCAGATAGGAGTATTACTCAAACATCAGAAAAGCATCTAGCAACTAAGAAGAGCAGAGGTCTTAGACATAATGTACTTCCTTTCAGACCTTGATAAAGTGTTTCAAAGATCTGCCAATATGTCATGCAAACCTTCTGACACCATTCTCAACGGAAAGTTCTGCTTCTGTGGCCTTTGATGTTTGCATTTCTTCCTTCTTTTTATCATTAGTGACCGAGTCATGAATTGCTAGTGAAAGAAGACAGCTGCATTTCCATCAGTTAAAGATATTTGCTAGTTGCTGGTCTGAGTTGCTATCCAATAATCAAGACTTTTCTTGCTTATATTTATTAGAAGAAGAAATTGATGGGCTAAGCAAAGTCAAAGTAATGGCCAGTGTTGTACAAAAGGAGCAGCTCTACAGGGACATACAAAAGGAGTGTCCACTATTCTGGAATGATAGATGAACCTGGAGCACTAGTCCGGATAGTGGGAGTACGGAAGTGGGATGAGGAATGCAGCTGGGACAACAGGGAATACCACACCTACACAAAGGCCAGGGTGGTCTGCATCTGGTACTCCTCAGCAGAGCTCTGTGTATTGGGCTTTTCTTCCGGGGCAGAAGATAACACTGAACATTGGAGAGCACTACCCCACCCATGCACACGTTCACTTAGATGTGGGAGTGGGGGAACTGGGGAGGATGAAAGGACCAGAGATTTCATCCATGATACCAAACAGCCTTGATTCTGCTTTGAGAAAAGCATTCCTTTGATGCAGCTTTGTATACAATGTCCACGAAGACTGACTAGCAGCTTCCTTCTGCACAGTTTCCAGGCCACTTTTTCAGCAAATCTGGGGCCCTTGAAGTCCTCTTCCTATATTCACTCAGGCTCCCATTCACACTTGCTTCTGATGGCTGACAGAGCTTTCTGCCTTTTATTTCCATTTTACCAATCTAGTTGCTTAAGTGCTTGATTTTCAGAAAAGATGAGGACCTACATTTTTTCCAGCAAAAAATTATTTAAGCAGAACTAGTAGCTTTAAAATCAGGTTGCTTTTACCCTAGGCCTTGCTAATGAGTTAAAGTGTCCAAACTCAGTCACTGTCATTTTAAGGGTTAGGCAGTTACAAACACCAGAACAGAGAACACCAGAAAAACACTTCTAAATGGATAGGAACTTTCAGGCTTCCTGAAATAGCAATAGGTTTAAGCTTTAAGCTACATAGGAACTGGATAGTTTGGCTGCCTAAGGACATCCCACACTCCCATTCTATTGAGGGACTTCCATCAGTACTGCTCTATATTTCTTTCTGTGCATTGTTTGCATCAAAATTTTACACCAAACACTGAGAAAATCTGGTGGAGCTCTCAAAAGGGTTATGTATTTTTGCTCTACTTTTAATCTCCTTCAGAGAAAGAAGACTAAGAGATGACCTCTTGTTCTCATCCACTATGGCCTTTCTTACATTCTTGTAATTGAGATTGTGACATGGAAATGCTACATGAAAATCTCTTCTACAGCTGTAAGGGGAAAAAGTAGGATGAAAGCTGCATCGAACAGAAAATGTGAACTCAGAAATAAAACCACCTAGAAAATACAGTTTTTGAAGAAGAGTCAGAGGAATACGCAATAGAAAACTTTTCTATTCTCTCCACAACACATAGGTTGAAGGCATCATATTTGATTCTCTAAAGATTTTGATATTGTTTACTCAGTTCTACCCATAGAATTTAAACTCAAATTCTAAGATTCCAAGCAGTAAAATAAAAGAAAAATAAAATTCATACACTATATCCATCCAGTTTTGTTTGGGGTTTTTTTTTCTGAACTTGAATTTACTTTGAGATTTTTGAAGTAAACTTTGCTTTGGTATCTAATTTAATTTAGTTCCATTAGAAATCAGTGCTTTTGAAACTTCTTGTACATGGACTGACTTACTGGCCTGGCCCTAGCCTCTGGGAGACCCCGGCCCTAGCTGTACCCTGATTTGTAAGCCCATAGACAGAAAAAGCCTGTCTATAGATCCACATTCTCTTTACAGTATACAGAGCTGCAATATTAATATGAATCAGTGTCGAAGGGAAATACTATCTGTTAGTTTTATTGTGTATAAGTCAATGAAAATTACCCTTGTCTGTGGCAGTTCCAGCTTTGGGCACAAGAGGTAGACGTTTTCACATGAAACTTCTAGCAAACACTCAGACATTACTGAACAACTCCATAACACTTCAAGGTAAGCAATGTTCAGAAACTGTTCGTTTCCTCTTCTATGTCTTATGTAGCAATACATTTACAAAAAGTGAGATTAACTGTAAAGATGTAATGTGGAGAATGGGGATAACCATGAATTGACTTTAAACGGACTAGCGTGGATTATTTATGTTTACCCAGTGGATCTTAGGATTTCAGAGGTGATGCAGTGTCTTGTTACTATTTTGTTCTCCGCAAAAATACTATTATATGCACTGACATGCACTTTGGAAACCAGACTACACACAGTGAAGCTGATTTAGCGGGAGATGGAGAGTACATGTTACTGACATTAACCCACCTTACACTGAATCTAATGATTTTCTATGTGGGTTGGAACTGCTTTGTGAGTTATTTCTTGCTTTCTGTAAGCTAAGCATTTAACAATTAAAAGCGAAGAGTAGCTCTGCCCTCAGCCAAATGGTTGAATTTTTTTAATAAGTCATAACGAACAAAATAATTAAGTCTACTAAAACTATTTGAATTTTTAATAATGTGAGAATCTTTCCATTCCTAAATATCATGGAGAAAAAGAAACACATTACCTGTGCTTATCTTCTGTGGAGACACACACACATTCCCTGGTTAACATAGCAGAAGGATTATCAATGACAATTTTTTTTAAGGCAACTGTGAAAGATTTTTATATTAATGCAAGCATGACATTGCTTTACCTATCAACCTAAGTCCGGTGATTATGTTCAAAATATTATCTGTATTGTAATCTTCCAATAGTTACCTAATCATGATTTTTGATTTCTTAAAAGGCAGCAATGCAGGCTTTAAACACACTTTTTGACAGACCTCTGTGTAACACAGACTCACAGTATCCAATCTAAACATTAATCTTTTTCATTCTACATCTTTTTTTATCATCAGAGACGACCAACGTAGTGGGATCTGGTGTTGTGTATATGTTCATTAGTAGTCTCATTATGTTTAATGTAGTTATATACATGAGTGGGGATTGCTTGCACGAATAAAATTTTCAGAAGGGGAACTTACTTTATCATATGTTGTGGCCTGGTAAGCTTTTGCAGGAACTGCAGTCAATAATAGCCTTCACATTTTTTCAAACTGCCATTTCTACATGTTGTCTGAAGGTTATATTTGTCTTGTCAGTAAGAAAATTATTGTATGGAGAATAATATTTACTTCAGAGGAGCCTGAAAGTTTAAGTAATTACTTGCCATTACTTTCCTGAAATCCTATGGATAAGTTCCTTTGTTCTGTTTCATTTATGTGACAAACATACCTTTTCTGTGATGGAGCCTTCCAATATTTGGAGCATAATCTTATGCAGTTATTTTGTGGTAATCTGTGTTCACTGTGAAAACTGATGAATGTATATTCCTGTACCCACTATACTCACTTTCTTTGGGTGTCTTCATACTGAATTGTATCAGTTCAATTTTGCTAACAGGTTTAATGCTGTAAGTACCTAATCCCTGCCACAGCAGACGATATGTAATTGTAGCTTCACACACTGCAAAATACCAAACAAAATAAAATTAGCCTTTGATTGATCCTTCTACCATTCATTGCCTCATCAGCCATTTGCTGTATTCCAACAGGTGTTCCGGTTGTTACAGTTGAAAGTAAAGAATAATCGATTTATAGTAGTGCATTTGACAAAACTCTCCGAAATCTCTGAGATTTTATCCTACTATTTCATGGCAGTAAAGCATGATGTAATAAAAGTGTACATTCTGTGATTCTGTGTGATTCTGTGATTTTGCATGAGGGAGATTGCATTAGTTTCATTTTTTACTTGAAAATTTTCACTACATACATTGTAACTAGCTATTTAAGTTAGTAACTTTAGTTAAGTTAGCAAGTTAGTTAAGTTAGTAACTTTCTTCACATTTTCCAAGTAAAAGAATCTCATTTTCTCATAAATAAATCAGTTGTGGAACAATAAATGAAGAAAATCCCAACTAATGCAGTTTTGCCTTCAAAATTAAGAAGAAACCGTTAAGATGAACTACCCTAATAGATTCTATTAATGCAATGTTAATAATTTTGGAATTTAAGTAGAAAGAACAGAACAAGACAGGCTTGCACCATAAAGCACTATCACTGATTGTCTTGGGGTGTTTCTAGAACCTTCTGTCCACACAGACTGACTACAGACCTGGTAGGTAAAGAGTACATACCAAGCAAAACCCATCCAGCCTGGAGGAGCTGAACGTGACTTTAGATGAATTGCCTTTCTCATCAGCCAAAAATGGCTGTTCCACGCAGAGAGACCACAGACATACCCTATCCTGTCTCCCAGGCAGTGAGAAGCCAGAAGCAGCAGGTCTGCAGTGCTACATCGATACTTATTTCGGGTCACAGGCTGCTTCTGTGAGCACAGATCAGCTACCACAGAACAGTTTTGCAGTGGTTCCCTTTTTTGGCTTCGCATCCTGGCTGACCCACTTGACACATTTTTAGTAACCAGGTTCAGAGCGCAGCTGGCGTCCCCATTCTTTACTTCATAGAGCAAGAACAGCCTGAGCCATACGCCATAATACAATTGTAGGTAGAGCAATATATAAACAACAGCTTATCACAGAATCACAGAATGATATGGGGTTGGAAGGGACCTCTGGAGATCATCTATTTCATCCCCCCTGCCAAAGCAGGTTCATCTAGAGCAGGTCGCACAGGAATGTGTCCAGGTGGGTTTTGAATGTCTCCAAAGAAGGAGACTCCACCACCTCCCTGGGCAGCCTGTTCCAGGGCTCTGCCACCCTCAAAGTGAAGAAGTTCCTCCTCATGTTTAGATGGAACTTCTTATGTACAAGTTTCTGCCCATTACCTCTTGTCCTTTCACTGGGCACCTCTGAAAAAAGACTAGCCCCATCCTCTTGACACCCACCCTTTAAGTATTTATAGGTATTGTTAAGATCCCCCCTCAGTCTTCTCTTCTCCAGACTAAAAAAACCCAAGTCCCTCCGCCTTTGCTTGTAAGACATGCTCCAGGCCCCTAATCATCTTTGTGGTCCTCTGCTGTACCCTCTCCAGCAGTTCCCTGTCCTTCTTGAAGTGGGGAGCCCAGAACTGGACACAGTACTCCAGATGGGGCCTCACCGTGGCAGAGTAGAGGGGCAGGATAACCTCCCTCGACCTGCTGGTCACACTCTTCCTGATGCACCCCAGAATGCCAGTGGCCTTCTTGGCCACAAGGGCACATTGCTGGCTCATGCTCATCCTATTGTCCACCAGGACTCCCAGGTCTTTTTCCTCAGAGCTGCTCTCCAGCAGGTCAGCCCCCAAACCGTACTGGTGCATGCGGTTACTCCTCCACAGGTGCAGTACCCTACACTTGCCCTTGTTCAATATCGTCAGGTTCCTCTCTGCCCAACTCTCCAATCAATATGAATATGATGGATATATGAATATATTCAATATTACGAATATATGAACTACCTTATGAATACATAAGCTTGTCTATGATTAGTTCTTGTGAGGCAAATAATTGCAATATACTTATGTGATAAATGTAAAATATAACGAGTTACACCAGGAAACCGAACCAAAATGATGTTACAAAACAAGGCAAGTTTGGACTTCTGAGCTGGATGGGGTTTCCTGTTCGAGTACCTAAAATGTACCAGGCAAGAAGGTAAATGGAGCTTGCAGAACCAGTGGGAAATAATGAGACAATGAATTGTGATCACTACTTCAAACTCAACAGCTGCTACCTTAAAATAAATGTGTGACATTTAATGCTATGCATTTTACAGTTTTTAATGTTTTAGAATAACAATGCATGGAAGACAGCTAAGCATAGCAGAACTTGGTTGAGGTGTTGGACATTGTTTGACAGTGCTAACCTTGAAAAATAATTCCAACTATTAGTAAAATGTGAATGTTTTACAAACTTACTTTTGAATTACAGTCTTTATATTTTTCTGAAATTTAATCTCATTAAGTGAGGGTTTAAAATAGGATATTAGCAGTGAAAATATAATTTAATAGTGGAGTACTGCTAACATTAGCTCTCCAGTGACTATGTAGACAGCTGTGAAAACTTAATAGAGCAATAATTTCTCATACTTATTGCTATTTTAGCACCATGCAACTCAGATGTTTAATTAAAATAATTACTTATATGGCCCCAGTTAGTCTTTCTATCATGAAATGGAGATTTGATATGGCCTTCTACCTACTCATTAGTTTTATTAATCTAAGATGTAAATGTCTTTTTTTTTAGATGCTTTTTGGTTTTGTTTTGTTTTCATTGTTGGCTCCATTTAAGCCGTTGTTGTTCCTCCCCTCCAGAGTAGTTATCTTACAGATATCCCAGTCATTGTTCATTACCCTAGTCCTACCAGTACAGCCAGAGTACCATATAGACAATTTAGACACTTGTAGAATGAGTTAATTCCAAAAAGGACCTGTGTTTCCTGATCTGATCCCCTTCCTAGACCATTACTGAATATGCATTGACTCTTATTTCAAGTGAAAAGTATCCTGTACTGTGACTACCATTTAGGAGAACATTGTCACTGTAGTGACAAATGATCCATTAATTTGACACAGTCTCTGTTTACTCATGTTCAAACATAGTGTATTTGACCTTGAATTCATATCAATTCAGCCTTAGCCTCCATTTTTATGTCTTTATTTGCTAGACTTAGCAATCATGTGTTCCCTGCGCATCTAGGGATAGGTTTAGGACTAGAGTTTGTCATCATCTTTTCCAGTTTTCTTAAAGAAGCCTATGTGGACAGCATGGAATTAGTAACATTTCATGGCTCATAAATACACCCAGATAGACACATCTTTACTTGAATTTTGTACTCTTCTCTGAGTTTTTCAAGTGAAGTACTAGTAACAGGATGGCCTACTTCCCTTAGAGGCAGAGAGTCTAAAAAACTCCTGGTTTGTGCTTATCACAAACAACTGGGAAGTGCCTAAGGCTTTTTATATTGAATTCAAGAGGATTAATTGAACTGCAGCCTTCATTTGAGGAAAGATGATGGATACTTGTGTATGGGAAAAATACTAATAGAATAGTTTAGACCATTTTGCACAGCAAGCTGTTGTCAAAATGGGGCTTGTGAAGATTTTTAGTCAGCAGTCTCAACTGCTAATAGTATTGGTAATTCTGTGCAGAGCAAAGTCTCCAGAAATTTGTTATTGGTTACTGTACATATTTTTTGCATATCAAAATGATAACTGAAGTGAGGCTACAACTAATGAACATGCAGTGTAAAGAAACCTTTTCTCTCAGTTAAAAGCACAAATTTAGATTATACCAGAAACATGATTTTGAAAGTGTGGAATAAGCTAGCTAAACAATTTTAGCAGCCTTACCTTGGAGACTAAAAATCACTCAGAAGTTTTGCCTTTTAATTTTAATACATGGCCTCCAAGCATATGACTGAAATGAACATCAGTCTTTTTGCTGCCACAAAGCATGAAATTCAAGGAGCCAGTTTTATTTTGTAAGCAGCCCATTTGCCGCATATTTAAATTTGCCTGTCTCTTTCATCCTACCATTTGATTTCCACTCACCTAAAATTTTCAGATGTGTTTCTTGGAGAATGAAGCTCATTGCTGCTCTTCCAGTACTTCCAGAATTGCCCTTCTGCAATTTACTTCTGCCAAATTATGCTTAAACATAATTTTATCCTACTGAAAAAAAGTTAAATACTATTGTCCAAGCTTTTACAACTAATTATACATGGTTCAATAAGTGACTGGATCCCATTTAGGCTTTGCCTAAAAGAAGAAATAGAGGGATATTTTGTTCTTCTTAGTTAATTGAATAATCCTATTGTGCAAATTCTGTGGCAAATTGTTTCTTTGTTTGTTTTTTTTTTGGTTTAATTTATCTTAAAATTACCAATGATATTGTAGTAATTTGCTTCATATAAATGCATGTGGTAACAATGCCTAATCTCTTTATGAACAAAAGCTAGCTTTGGAAAAATATATTTCTATTTAATAAGGAGAATATTGCTACTTCTACCACCTTAACTTAGTATCTCCCTGTTGCAAATCCTGAAAAAACAGTAGGCACTTTATAATTCTAAAATTAGAAATGCATGAGTGCTTTCACTAATTAGACTATATGAATGTAATTTTCGTATTTGAATTTGAATAGCATGGGACTAAACAGACAGACATTCTTTGCTCAGCCTGGCTTAACTTTTGGAGATATACTACCTTAATTGAAAATACCCTCCAGAAGGATGCTAAGTGCACAGAAGTGTGTGCCAAATCATGATGCTTTTGAGAAACAATTTTGAAGCAAATCAGACAGCTACCAAATAACAAAGTACTAAAAAGAAAAGCTATTCCTGAGACAGCAGTATTTTTGGGTTTAGTTGTTATGGAGCAGACCTCAGCACCATCAAAAGGACACAAAAATTTAAAAGAGAGACCATTCTTAAAATTAAGGCAGATTTTCAGATTTCCCTTGCTACCCCAGAAGACTTGTAGACTATTCTAGAAAAATCATAGCAATCATCACCAATTATTTCTTATTAGGAAGAATGGCAAAGAAAGCAAAGGAATCTATGACCCTTAAGATGGAACAAACCCACAAGGAACAGGATTTATTACTGAAGACCAAAGAATCTTGTGCTGAAGTAGACATTATTGCTTGGTCTGATGTATCACACTCTGTTTCTGTTTCTGTTTCTGTTTCTAATTTCTATTTATTGCTATTTCTATACTATTAACTATAAACGGTGTCTCTGATAAGCAGGTTAGATGTGGAGGGATAAATGGGAAAAGACAGGTTCATTTATTCAAATGAATCCTATCCAAGAAGAAATGAAAAATTGGGCAAGGTTTTGGAGCTGTAAGGGAAGTTTCTTCTCATGATACGTATTTTATCATCTGTCTGAAGACCTGCTGGAATATGCAAGTCATTGTAGACTTCAGGAACCTTGGAAACAAGATGAAGAAAGGCAGGTAAATTTACTGGAAAGCATTCTAGTCCCATGACCAAGTGTAAACAGAAAACAGAGAAAGCAAATAATTTGTTACATAACTTGTATGAAAATTTTAAGTTCTGTAGAGCCCTAACCTACATTCCAAGAAAGTAGTTAAAAGAACCAGTTTTAATTATGGGACTACAATGTTCAGTTCTGCTATCATCATAAAAAATATTGATTAACAAGAAAGGGTATGAAAGGGACCAAAAAACCCTTTTCCACAACTTGAAAAAAAGGAATCCTCACAGAAACTTACAACTTTATCAGTTCAGTTTGCCTGGTTTATCAAAAGAAAGATGAAAGATGACTTTATTAGGATGTACTTGTATCTCATAGAGGGAAAATAAATGATAATAAAGAATGAAGTCATCTAAGATAAGCACAATAGCAATGATTTTAAATTATAACCATAAAAATACAAAATAAGCTACTTCTCTGCAAAAATTAAAGTGGCTAGTCACTTGAACAAAAAAGAATATTCAGATGAAGACTAAATGTTAATTTCCTTCAACACACTCCACTAGTCTGGCTCAAATCTGGATTATACAGATAAAGCTTCACAGCCCATGTTACATGGAATATCTAAATCAATGAACGCATGATTATACTAGGCCTTTAAAAATGGCGATTCTGTAATTTTCAGATTTTACAAAACACACATTTAGTGTAAGAGACATAGAATTTGAAGAAACCATCATATGCTTTCTGTCCTATTACCCCTGTTCTCCATCCCAAAACAAACACTGCAAAATAAAATCAGTCTGAATCTAACTTAAAACTGAAGCTCAATAAGGAGCTTGTAGACCTATATGCAAGGAGAGTACAGCAGTCATATACACAAAACACCATTACAATAACTGAACATTTTATTACTCTAACAGCCAAGTAAATACCATTGCCCTTCGTGACCCTAAAAGTTACCCACCCTGGGATTTACAAGCAGTTATCACTTTCATCTCCCTCTCTCCAGTATCATCAGCTACTGTCTGTAAAGGACTCAACCCTGGTCCTGAAAAGGAGTCACTGTATGGACTGCCTGAGCAATTAATGTGGGTGGCTAATACGTAATAATGAAGATACTGAAAGACAATTTACTAAGTTGATGAATGTGATGGACAGCTACTTAATTGCACAGGAGAAAGTTAATTCACTACTGAAGTGTCATTATTTAAGTAATGCTTGTCTGTTCAACAGGCAACTACTTAATAGAGATGTTATTAAAGCTAAATTACAGCAAAGCTGTGAGACATCTCCATCTAAACAAGACAGGCAAGTCAAAATGAGTGATGAGATACTCATTTTAGTAATTTTCAGTTTAGCCATTTATTGTAATCGCTATTGGATGCTATATCGTTCATTGCTTCATTTATCACCTCATGTTTGGAGCCACCTGACTTGTACTTTTGTAGTTCTAAGTACATAAGTAATATAGAATTATTTTTTTCTTTAATTCAAAACATTATTTAGTGGAAAAAGTGACACAAAAACAGGATCTTGATTTCTAAACTTGTATCACAACAATACCTAAAAAAAACATGGACCAAAGAAATTTAGGGGAAAGAGAATTCCTCTAATGCATTTTGTGCATTTCTTTTCATCTTCATATTTTTGTACCCAAAAAAATACCAATAACTTAATTTAATCATTCTGAAGGCTTTCAGTGATGATCAGCGGTAGGAGCTAAATACAGTATATACCCACATTTCTTCAATATTTAGATTGTAACACAAAATTGAGACTCTTATTTTCTACTTTTACATCCATTATATCAAGAGATCAATACATGGGGGCAGCCTCACAAATTCTGTTATTGTCAGAAGTTATTCTGCACTAACAGAGATGAGGACACAATCTAAAAATAGACTCTTCAAATTTCATAAAGGGATACTAAATTCATTTTCCTAATAATCTTGAGATTCTTTGTAGAGATTCTTCTCTGTTTAGAGCAGATGAAATGGGAAAATTGAAATTATTTATATTTAATGTGGTTTTTTTTTAATATATAATAAAATTTGTGTATGTATTTTATTATTGACATTTAATTCAACCCAAACAATTGTTCTTTACATTAATGTGTTCATCTGTTTTGCTTCCTTGGTTCTCAAAGTACATCACAGTGGTGTAATAACTCGTATACGATAAAAAAGACCACCGATGTTTAAACAAGTTGTTTTGACTATGTTTTGTATTTACACATTTTCTTTTAATGTTAGAGTTTGTAAAAAAGTTCAATTCAAAGTTTATTCTTCATGCATAACATTGGCCTTTTAAATTGATTTATTCTCTTAAAATATTAATTATTTTAGTAATGCTAAGTATTATTTAGTAATACTTAGTAATATTTAAAATATAATGATTAGTGATATGACATGTTTTTTCATTTAAGATTTGGCATTGAAATAACTTGTTTTCTCCACGTTCAAAGAATGGATAAACAATAAAAGATGTTTATTTACTCATGGGTCACATCATAGTTTTACATAAGATTTTAATGCATTTTGTCGCCTAATCCACCTTTCTTAAAATATGGAAAAGTGATTTGCATTGTGATTTCTCTTTTTCTGCTAGATGGCTAAAGGTTCAGACTAAGGGCCTGACTTGTCTTCCTTTATTTGTGTGAGTACTCTTTCATCATTTCAGTAGTTCTCCTGTCTTAGTTGAGTATTAATACAAACAAAGGATGTTCCAGTTAAGCATAAAGTATGTCATTCACCTTTAATCACTTATGCTTTGATTATTTTCATTTTCATTTATGAATATGTGATATCTTAATCTTTTTTTCCTTCGATCAATCAGTTTCAGAAGTTGTAGCTTCATTTCTTTTTTCAAGAGGTCTGGAGGAAATGTTGCTGAATATATAGCTTAATGTTGCACAATTTCAGTTCAGTACTAAAGGAAACTGTTAAAAAGTCAAGTTTAATTATTCCAGTCTGTCACTGAACACAAAGAGAGTTTTGTTTACACAGGTCTGACCTCTAAAGCATGCCAGATGTTGTGGAATAAGCTATATAAGAACTGAAATAGATGTTTACTCCTCACAAAGTTAGGCGTGTTCCTCAGAAATGAGGTCCTTTAACCAATTACTCTCATCTGTCCATTTGTGCATGAATTGGCTTTTTATTATTATTATATTTACTGTCTTTCTTCCTCCCTGGCAAGTAGGAAAAAGGCTCATATCATGAAGTAAGTACTCCATATAATAATTAGTGCTTCAAAAATAACAACTTACGAGTAAGTTACAGGCAACATATGGTTTCACTTATACAAGGCATCACCTGATAAAGTGGAGAAAGTCTCAGTAATTTTTTATCTCTTCTCAGTATTTTATGGCATTTTTGAAAACTTCGTTTAACTGTGTCTATTTATTCATTGATAACTCCCTATTCAAATCAGGACAGTGTTAGCAACTTTCTCAGTTGGCTGGTTTAAAATATGTTTGCTCTTGGACTTAAGCAGCTAGTGAGAACTCTTTTCCAATTAATATTGCCTTGCTCATTAGGTTAAAAAAGTGGGTTTCTTATTAACCAGGATTGGTTTGACCTCTTTTTGCCAATACTTTACAATACTCTGTGAACGTTTAAAAATATTCTGAAAATGGGACAACTTTCTAAAGCAAGCCTTGTGGGAACCAGAACTTACTTGTGAGAATGAACTTGGTGAGAGTCAGGCAGAGAAATCTATGGAGCCTTCTTCTACATTCAGAGTTCTTACTGGTCGGCACCCACAGATACAGTAACTTGCCCACAGTTGTGGAACAGAGCTACAATAGTGAGAGACATGAGCTCTAGCATCGCTTCTAATGGTGATGCCTAATTTTTTGTTCACTTTGTAGTCTTTGCATCTTCCAGAAAGTACTAATGTACCTTCATTTTACAAGTGAAAACCAGTAAACTTGCAGGGGAACATTCCAGGAAGAGCTGATGTTAGACACTGCACTTTCAGCGTAGAAGACAAGTCTTTTTCAGCTGAGTAGAAAGGCCTTTCAAATTCACGGGTATTCAGTACATACATTTATCTGTACCTGCAATACAATTCCTCTCTTATGTGTTTGCTCTGTCAGGCAGTACTTACTGGATGCTGTTACAGATCAGAAAAGTATAGGAAAGTTCTGTCTTTCAATTGTTCCACATCTGATGTATCAGTTCAGTGGCACATTACTTCTGTTAACTAATACGATGGCTGTGACAACCAGATTGGCTGATACAAGCAGTTACATATGCTGCATTTAGTAAATTACATAAATGCAGAATATCAAGGTTTCTGTGTTGGTTGGTTTTGTGGGTTTTTTTTCCAGTTTAGTGTCTAACAGCCTAAATACTTCCAGTATTATACTTGGATTCAACTTAGAAGAAGGAATGAAAATAGGCATTTAGGAAATAGCAAAGTGGTGTTTCTCTTGCTGAACTGTTTTGTGTAAATGTATTTTAAAACTCTTTCAAATTTCTTTCTATCTTGTATAAGGTACTAACCAAACAGCTCTTACTGTTTTGAATGGAAATAGTGTGATTATACTTTGGAAACTTTGAAAATTGGCATGATACATAAATATACACCATATGAGATTGATACTATTGCCGATTTCTGTCTCAGACCAGCCATTTTTAATTTTAAAACTCATGCAAGGGATTTCTATATTGATATCATATATTGCACATTATATGTTAAATACTAATAATATAATGCAAATTTTTATTACATAATGTTTTCAATGTTGTATAGAACATAATAATAATGTTATATAGTAGTATATAATATTATGCTTTGTTATGATAAATGATGTGCTATATTTTATACCTTACACATTGTATGTTACATATATTACATCTTAGCTGTACATAGAGCTATATTTGAAATGAGAAGGGAAATGCACAGGTCACACATAGAACTATACATTATCTATTTCTTTATGGCTGGAATTCTGAAAAAAATAATTGTGTTTCAGCCACACATTCTTTCCCCATTTACCTCAAAGCTGTGCAAGTGCCACTCTTCAACAGTTTCTCCTGTCCTGGCTTTAGGATCCATTTGGATAATCCAGGACATTTACCCATTCTTAAAAAAAAAATTGAAAAAGTACAACATTTTCCTGGCATTCAAGTCTTGAAAGTGTAAATTCTGCAGGATAAATAACAATATTGGTAAGAATATCATAACTTAACTTATATTGCTAACTAAGTCAGTGTGTGTAATGAGAGACATAAGGGTTCACAGAATACTAATAATGACACAGGAGCTTCCACACATGGCCTCCTAAGTGCCTTGACTGATCCTTCTACTCCAAGCTTGTGTCACTTGGAGATGTCCCTATCATAAGCATCTTCTAAACACAGAAGTAGGTAGGACCGAAGCTGTAGTGGAATGGGTGCTTTGTCCAGTGTTAGCTGCTGGGTTGTGCTTCTGTGGTGGAAAGCAGCAGTCTTGGTGTCCAGGGCATCTACCCTCTGCTATACAAAAACACCCCTATGCAGGTGGTAGTTGCTACAAGGGCTGAAGATGACCAGTAGGAGGGTGACACCAGGAACATACTAGCCAACAGGGGAAAGAAGTGCATGGAAGGCTGTGTGTCTTTTGTGTATTTCTCCGTTAGATGTATTCAGATTAAAACGCAGAGGATCCTGACTCAGACAACGAGCCGATACAACATTATCTTAACTGGAGAACTATAAGAACTCATGCAGCCAGTTTTCCTTTGGCTTTGAGATTAGCAATAGATTTCAAGTCATTTAATGAAGAACAAACTCCAAAGCTTTCTCTATAATCAATTAGAAGCATTCATAAAGCTCCCTCTATACATTTTCTGGTGCCTAATAATGTAGTTTAGTTAATGTTGCAAGTTTTCCCTCATTTGAGGCACTAATATGGTCTCTTACCTATACATTTATTCCTTGAAACTTGGAGGGACATGATATTTTTAAGGCACATGCACGTAGACATGTTGACTGAATAACAGCAATTATTTAGGAAACATTTAATGCAGAATATCTATGTCTTTCTGCCAGCTCCCTCTGAGAAGCTAGATGATGCTCTAACAAAACTATGAGTTTCATCTAAGAGACTAACACTAAGAGAATTATTTTTCAACACTAATAGCTTTAAAATTAGTTTTATTATTTATGTTCCAAATATGCCAAAACCAGCATGTTATACTGCTTTCTTGCCTAATGTTAGATAAACAAATCTCAGTTCATTACCAACCTGTTTGTTGCACACATAATAGCAAAATAATGTGGTTACATTTCTTAAAAAGATCCAACTACAAAGTAAATACTTTGTGTACTCTGCAAGTCTAAATTTTTTCTTAAAGCAATAAAAAGAAATGTGGCTGGAAAAGCAACATCCCTTTATACAATGCAAACCAGAGTTCCATGAAGAGCAAAGTACCTTGAAGTAATAAAGTGGCTTTCTTATCTCTTCTATGAGATCTTTTCATATGAGGGATATCCCAAAAACTTTTATGTGAAACTCTGACATTTTCTGCCTAATAATTTTAGCGACCCTATTAAGATATTAACAGGCTACCTTTAGAGTATATACGCATTTTAATTTCAATTCACTTAAAAAGTCACAATGCACCAAATGTCTGCCCAGCATTCAAGCATGTTCAATATTAAAGCATTTCAGTAAGTGCAAGAAGAGCCAGAGCTTCCCTGACCTCTCAACATTTCCCAAGCTTTAAGCCCTTGCCCCAGGATACGCAGGAATTAACACAGTTTAATGGAATTTTTCAAATATAACCCTGCAGAGACTAGAGGCCTGGAAGCCAGCATACTTCAGAATCTGGAAATGCCTGTTTTGATACATAATAAAAGAGAGGGAATAGAGGATCCAATAACACAAAAGAAATAGAAGAATTTCATAATTAAAAACCACAAAAGTACCCTCAATCAGATGGTTACCTCTTTAGATACTATCTTTTAGCATAGGTAAAAATATGCACTCTGGTCTTGAAGTGCAACAAGGCAGTTATTAGGCTTCTTCCACCAGACAAACACAGCTTTGACATACAGATCAGGTGAAGACTTTTTTGATACAACAATCCGTAAGATTTTTTTCTCTTTAAGGAATATTTTTAAAGCAACATTTTCCCCAAAATGTTGCTTTAATTGTTGCATTCAGATAAAAAATGACTATAACCAAAGTCTACTAAAAGTAAACTAGCTTTAGAAAAGAAAGAAGGCCTGTATGCAAGATAAAATATTTACACGAGACAAGGAATTCTAGAACTACTGACAGAGAGACCTGCTACTTTAACTAAGAAGGAGATGTATTTGTAACCGACAGGATATCATCTTTTATTCAGAATATAGAAGAAAGCTGTTTTGGGGAACGCTTTCAGAAATGAACTTAAATAATGACTCTTTAGTTGTTTGGAAGACAGTAGCAAAAACCAGAAACACTACACAGAAGAAAAAGATATGGACATTTCTTATCATAGTTACTACTTGTTTTAATTATAAAGCTATTTAGGACAGTTGAGTGGGGACACAGAAGAAGCTGGAGGGATTTACCTAGTGGAAGCAGAAATTAAGATTTCATTATATGGTTATGACTTTATGTTCTTCATAGAATATACATAATAAAGTTGGGAAGGATTATAGGAAATGAAGATTTTTTTTTTCAGCAACGAGGACATGAGTTAAAATACCGCAAATCACAGATACAGCATTGTGGCTTAAAACAGTAAAGGATGACAGATAACTTCTAAAATTCATAGATAATAAATTTAGATATTTTGGTACTAACGTTCCAAAGAAAGAGAACCTATTTCAATGAAATACAAAATGGCAATTACTTACTGTGATGTAACTGTGAAAATATTATTACCAGTTAAGTGACCTGGTGAATTCCAGGGCTTTAAACGAATAGTTGGATTTAAGCATCTCTTTTTTCTGAATCTCTCTTATAATAATAATCTTATTATTATTCACAGAATAATCTTAAAGAAGTCTATCAAAATAATTACACAACTCCTAAAGGTTAAATTGTAAATTACTACAGAAAATAGAACAACAGAAACAATGTTGCAGCCAGACAAACCAGGACAGTGCCGCCACAGAATTCCTGGAGGAAAAGCTTCCTCAGAAACACAGATAGAACAGAACTTACTGACCTCAATCCTGTAACGTAGCTCAGCCCAAAACCTCCAGTATAAAAATTCTGGCAAGCACGAAACAGTGTCTGGAATTTAAAAGCATAAGTGGCAGTATACAGCACTTGTAGGCAACATGGAATTAGCTAATACAAATATAATATATAGATACATACGCACATATTTACATATGCAGAGAAGGAAGGAGAGGAGAGGAATGCTTTCACTCAAATTAAAAATTGCACAAGTCTTGAAACAAGGGGAAGTATTTATTCATTGCATACAAACTTAGACAACATAATATTTATAATAGATGTATTTAAGGATCACTATCTGTGATAGGAATTTTTAAAAGTAGTCCTCTACAAAAAATCTCTTAGAAAGAGAGCTGACAAAGCTATTTGCCTTATGAAATTTCATACAGAAATCTGAAATGTGCAAAGAAATATGCAATGGAAACTGTTTTGTAATGCTTTTAAAAGACAAAGTTTTACAAGTCTGTAAATTTATGAAGTGTGGACTGCAAATATGAATCAACAGCAAAAGATTAGAATTAGCTAATGCAGATCACAACTAGTTCAAAATTAACCAGATATCACAAATTCAGTACTAGCTGTTTCATGAAATATTTTAATCTTTATATAATTAGATAACACTGTTGTCACAGATATCAATGTAAAATGTAAAATTACACAGGCCCCACTTTATACAGGATGTGATGGAGAAGGGAGAGCTCATATAAGGATGCAAAACTGACGTGGAAATGAATTTTGCAACAGCATTCTGGGAAGACAGCAGTTGTGAAAAACAAATTAGTTGGGAAGGGCCTGTTACAGTAAATGAGATACGAGATGATGAAAGCCTTGCTGAGGGTTTTTGGCTGTTGGGGTGGATACAAAATGGGGCCAGCATGACTGTTTATTGATAAAATTTTTACTTCACTTTAATTTATGTTTCATTGCAAATGCTTGGCAGAACCACTGACCAATCTTACCTTTTGGATGGGAGATCTAGGTGAAAGTGCATCACAATTTAACATCACTGTTAAATTTCTCAGATAGTTATTAAGTGGATGAATTCTTGCAATGCACTTTTCACATAAATGTTCGTCTGAATTAAATACCAAATATGTTATTGTGCTGACTGAATTTTCTCAGCATTTCTACAATGCTCCAGTAGATGCCCTTTCACAAAAATAGGAACAGTATTGTTTTGTTGCTAAATATTTCTCAAATGTTAAGTGCATCTCACAGCAAGGACATGGGCATGAAGTAGAACGTAAACAACTCCTTTATTCTGTTACTATGAATATTGCAAATTGGAGAAGAAATATTTTATGAGGCAATTACACTTTTGAATAGAAATTTTGCAAAATTAGTATTCTTGATTCAAAACTTTGCTCTTTCTGTTCTGTATAATACTTGGATTCTATATTCACATTTTCACTGATTGAAAATATGAATTTTCTTCTGATTCGTACAGCATGAAAAAACTAAGCAAATTTGAGTTACAATCGTAGCTTGTGTCAAAAAATAGAAAATCCTTTGATTCTAAAATTATACTTCCTTATACATTTTCTAAAGGCTAAAAATATAGCAAAATTCTCCATTCTTTGAAAACTCTTCTAAGTTTGGAAAACACAAAACCAATAAATATGGAATACTTCTACTACTATTTTTGCAAAGTCACATTTTACAGCAGGTCCAGACTTCCCAGTGCCACTACCAAACTTTTTACACATCCTATAGGATGGTATATTTGTACGGTGTGAATTCAAGTGTGTTTCTAAAGACATGGAGTTGGACACCCACAACCATTAGGAAAAATTTTAATTCTTTCCTCTGCTATTTATTTCAGTGGATGGAATTGGAAGAAAGAGGGGGAATAAATACTGAGAAAAGCATTAAAGAGATTTCTAAGGATAAGTAGTATTTGACAGACACATTGGAATAACTACTTGGACAAAAACTTAAAAGACATTTGCTTATTTACAAAAAAGTCACAGAACTATTTCATGTGTGAAACTGCTTATTAATTAGTTCTTCTTTAACATAACACGCGCAGGGCCATTCTTCTCAGTGAAAGAAAGCAATTACTTTCATAAACTCTTGTTTATGTAATGAGTCTCATCTACACTGTTAAATTAATATCCAGCATATAACCATACTTTTTCCTTGGAGTCAAAGTGCTAGGAATTCAGCTCTCACCTGCTATTTTTTTAACAGTATTTCCCCTCAAACATCTGATGAACTCTAGTGGGGTTTACTTCTTACATATTTAGGTTTTAATTCCATAATTTTTCCCAACAGCACTTTCTGACTGATGACTAGTATTTATCTTCTTTCTTGGATCTCTACAGAGTTATTGTACCATGACAATGAAAAAAATGAGAGTCTTTTTGACAAAAAACCCCTCACAAACAAACAAACTAAAAAACAACACACACCTGCTTGAGGGAAGCAAGGAAATTCAATAAATAGAGATAACAATTATTAAACATTGTGTAAAACAGGAGTCAAGGTTGTCTGCTAGCAGGCTCCATTTCCCAAAACCTCCCTAAGCCCAAGATGGCTCAAAACATACTGCTACAACTGAGACTGAGGTATCTGTTCTGGGACCCGTTTGCTCCATCTTTGGTAGGTATTTTTACGATGTGAAGCATGTCTCAAGTGACCAGGCAAGATCCAGATGCACTGGCAGCACGACATCAATAGCTTATGCTGGAAGGAACGATGCCAGGCCAGTGCTGGAAGCCTGGGCTAGGCGATGGGGTCTCTGGGCTGATCAACTGCTGACCTGGCCCCGAGTTTTTGTCAGCAGGGCTGGGGACAGGGACAGCTAGTTGTTCCACTCCAGGGGGGATCCTGGTGCTCAGGCAGCATGTAGGGCCCTGGCTAGGGTGGAAGAAGGATGACCCAATGCAACAGTAATAGGTGCTTCCATTGTCACTTAAGTATCAAAGCCAGAATATCCATCATTAAAATAAAAAAACTCATCAATGCTTAGCGAGCACTATGTGATAATGTAGTCATCAAATTTGTTTAAAAGAGTGGTACCATGTTTCAGAGTGAGCTTCTTTACACTGATCAGATCATATACCTTGTAGTGACTATTTTTTTATTGAGCTTAGTGAAAGTAACATCTCCTCTATCAAACCAGACACACCTATCAATTGCTAACACAAAAAAAAAAAAAAAGGAAAAGATGTTAGGGTTTTCAAGGCAAATGTGCTTTGAGAACTAAAATAATAGTTTATTATCCCATCTTTTGCAGGCCACTTAAAGTACTTAAGCTATGCTGCTAGTCTGTAGATATTGATAGTCTAGGATATTGATAGTACGGTAGTAGATGAAAAATTAATTCTTCATTTCTGCAAAAAATGCCCATGAGACTAATCAAAGGGTAATATCTAAGCACTTTGCAATACCTGTTTATAAGCTGCACTCCAGCACTTGCAGTGCCTGGAGAGGTTTACATTTATTTCAGGGTTCTATTACAGATGCACAAACTGAAGAACAGATCAAATCTTCTAAGGGGAAAAACTTGATTTGCATTGATTCACAGTATTCTAATGGTATTTTTCTTTCTATGAGAACCAAATATTTGGCTGTAGCAGGGCATTCTGCATGCACTGCAGCTCAACCACACAGTAACAATGATATCATATGATATTTGAAATGGTTTGGCAACCCAGTTTAATAGATCTGTACTAAGTATATACTGTATCCACCACTCTTTATTCCACATAAATGTTAATAGTTATTCTCTGCAACGCTTATGGAAAGGATGAAACAAGAATATCCTTGGCAAAGCATTATCTTTGTGAGTGGCCAATCTCTTTCACCAAGGACCTGCATGTTTTTTTCACTAACACTTCAGATCTCTGCTTCATGAAATGTTTATTTGACATTTACAACTTCTAGGCTATTCTGAGCTTTGAATTTTCAAGTATCATGTAGAACCTGCTGCATGCTTCTACTCAGGTATTTCAAAGGGAATATTGATTTGACTTTAGCTGCTTACTGTTAGCAGTTCAGAGCTGGCATCATTATCTTTAAAGCCAGGCATTTTGATGAAGTCCTGCATTCCCTTAGCTATTCAGTTTTAGATAATGTTAAAATTTGTCAGTATGTAAAACTATTTTGTGATGTCATTTTTAATTATCTTTTCATCTTTTATTTTTTCATAGAAGGCTACATGGTCAAGAAAGGCAATGGGTTAGAATGGAGATTAATGAACATTCTTGGTTAATTCTGCATTTTAATTTAAAGAGCTACTTTTGAAAGTCTAGAAAAAACAGTTCGCTTTTTTAAGTGGGGGAAAAGGAAATGTGACCCTAATAAGAAATTTCTTCTTACAAAATGAAGACTTCCTTAGCATACAAGCTCCTGAATAACGCACTTTTGAGCTAATAATGCAGTTTTGCTTCCCTTTTATGCAACACCTCAGAGATCCAGAATTTTTTCAAAGGCTGCAAGATACATAGTTTTTCCACCACATTTGATATGTTACCAGTGAGGCTTGATCCAACCATTGAATGAACTAACTTTTGGTAACTGTTAACATTTTAAAGATTTTAACTACAGTACTTTTTTAAACAACAGATCAGGGTCACAATAAAATTACTAATCTGGTTCCCAGCAGTTAGATTTAGTGTTATGCCTGCTTTCTTTTCTCTCCCCCCCCCCCCCGCCTTTTTAAAAACACATCCGGCCTAATAAGGAATCAGTACAAAATGGAAAGAGTGTTGAAATCCTTTCCTCCAGAGATCTCGATGTAACAGTTTAAAGAAACAATAGTTTTTGTCTTGAAAGCATGACTTGAGCTACTGTTATTAGAAAAGAGAGAGCAATTACTGCATTTTTAAGATAAAACATTCTTCTTCTCTAATTGACTTTAAATCTGAAGAGACACAAGTTTAACAAACATTTCATTTATGTTTCTTCTTCTTCAGAGGAAGCCTAATCTGCGCACTAAAATATGTCATTTTTCATATCCATAATTTGCCCCATCTGAAAATACGCCTCTCAAAATAATAAGTAGGTGGGTTTTTTTAGTTCTGCCAAGATGTTTTCCTTTTAAGGATCTGATTAATAACTTGTTATGAATGTCAAAGGGGAAATTCAAAGCAAAGAGTTATTTATTAAAAAAACTGAAAGTATTTTTTATATGAACCCTTGTGCAATAAATGCCTCTCATTTCAAACTATGTTGTTTCTACAGCTGTGTGCATGCACAGATATCAGAAACTTCCAGATGTCTTCTCTATGTCCATCCCCACTGCATGCTCAGTTCCCTCCCCTTTCCTGTACACCTTTTCAGGTATGCAAGTAAGATGCAAAAGATTTTTCAAAATTCAGCCCATAAATGGATGTGGTTTCCTAAACCCTACATACAACTCCCATGAGAACATAAACTCCTGAAAATGAGAACATAAGCTCCACGTTATATATTCCATCAGCATTAGATGACCATGTGATTTTTTGTTGGTTTTGTTCACAAAAGGAAGGTTTGCAGAGATTCCTGAAAGCTGTTGTTCCTATGGATTAGTTCATAAAGGGATGCCATATAATAGAACACATATCCTTTACTTTAGGTCATATGCCTACTACATGGGATAGGCCACTGTTTCTGGTTCTGTCATTGCACTAAAAAAATTCTCAGGAATAAAGTCTGAGCAGAGAAAAGCAGGAAAAGTCCTGCATGCTGCTGAAAAAAGACAGTCCTACCCAAACTGAGATAGCTGGTTCCCTAACTTGTGGTTTACTGTCATCTCTGATCCTTCCGTTTGCTGACATTTCTGAGAATCACTCCTTTTCTTCTTTATATAAACAGCAGGCATAAAAACATAAGAGTCATGCCTATCCAAATTAAATCAAAATCTGCCTTATTTTCCTTCAACACTGTACCTTTCCTATTTAATGTTTAAATCATAGAGATCTGAATCCTTCTGTCAGCTTTGCTTCATGTCTGCCATTGCAGCCTTCAGAACATCTCCACCACACTGTATCTCCCCAGCAGCACGGTAATCTGCAAAACTAATTTCACCAGCCGATCCTCAGATTTAATCTTGGAATTATCTTTTTTTATAGCTGAGATTTACTTTCAGACTGCAGATGACTACCTTAAATTCCCCTCATTGTCTAAAGCTGTGGTTCCAAGTTTGCACTTGTGCATTGTCGTATTACCTCGGAGTATAGGTCTGAGCCAGTTCAGACACAAGTGCACTTTCCCAATGCCACTCTTCACTTAGCAAGAGCTAGCGGTAGAGGTTTTTGGATGGTGAGAAGCCTGATGCTCTGACTGCTGCGTGTGCAGATGTTCACTTGTCCATCCTCTTTCCCTGTGGGGCTCCCTGTGGACTGGCCTCTTCGGAAGAGCTGGCCTTCTGCTTATAATAACAGACTTCCCCTATGTTGGTGGCCAGAAGCAACTGCCTTTAAAGCTCTGCTTCACTGCCAGGACACCATTCAGCACTGCAAAAAGCAATACATAATTTTTGCTTTCAACTGAGCAGTGACTGCAGCAGCAGACACATGGTTCCTTGCCTAATGACATCTGTATATGTCCTGATGCAGCTGTACTGAGACCATCTGTGCCAGGCATGAGCCTTCTTGTCCACTAATGGTCACATACAGGGAGAACAGGTACATGCACAGATGGAATGACAGCAGGCCAGGCTGCCCCAAGCCTAAAAATTCTCAATATATTGTTAGGTATTTTATCAAGATAGGTAACTACTCACACCTGTGCATCAGAATAAGGAGAGTCAAACTGTGCAGGATGCCCTCTGAACTGCTTTATGCAAAATCCCATATTTGTTCTGGAAAACTGTGTACGGCTGAACTGAAATCAAGATATCGTTACTCCCCACACCTTTTGCTCTCAATCTTTTTACCTTGTCTTATTTGTTGCAGAACAGAACTGACATTTGAGGACCACAGTTTTCAATCACTCACTCCTTACATGTACACAGATTCCACCCTGAATTGTTTTCCACATCCCAGAATTGCAATTAAATTGCTTTCTAATCGGAATTTAATTGCTTAATAATTATAACTTAATAATCACTCAATGAGGAAAATGAGTGATTAAAAAGCTATGCAAAACATAATACAATCAAAATGCAGACAACTATTTACGTTCAACTGTTTATGTACAGTTTTAAATTGGAGAGGATGCGAGATGCTGAGAAGTTATCTGCTGGAATCATTTGGCTGGAAGAGATCATAGCACAAGTCCTGCTACTGCCTAGACAATTCCCACTGAAGACCACTGTTGTACCTCTTCTTGAGGGTATGAAGAGATATGAGAAAAGGTCGGGGAGGTGTAAGTAAAGGGCTGCAGGAGCCAGGCATCTCTGTGGTATAATACAGCAAGAGATAATACAATGGGAAGAGGAGACAGGTAAGACTGAGGTCTGCTCACCGCCTGAACCAGTTTTTTTTTATCACCTGCCTTAGCTTATGCTCTTCCTCCCACTCTTAAGTTGGTACAGGCACACATGCAAGAGGCACAGACTGTTAGTGCCGCTTGGCTTCACTCCACAGATGCCTGGAATGCTCTTCCCACTCCCGAACAGCATGTGTTCGCTCTGCTGTATCTTCCCTCGTGACTGCAGCTTACTATTCATTGCTCCCACGCGCTGGCTCCCACAGTGGGTTAGCCATCCTCTTAAAGGCAGCGTCTGCGGCAGCGCGTGGCTTCATCCACAGGCGTCACGACTCCTTAGACAAGAGCGGGAGAACTGCTTCTCTTCGGTCCCCAGCGAGACGGATACATAAGTCTTCTTCCAGCAAGAATTACCCTTCTTGCATGATTACATCCTGCCGTCTCAGCCAGGGCTAATGATTGCTGGGCTCTCTAAGTGTGCTTCCGCTTACCTTTGCTGCCTGTGGGATGGAAAACGGGCAGACAAGTTCAGTCTGGGGGAAAAACGAAGAAACCTTGCTGGTGATAGCTGTGCTGTGCCTGCACGTTCCTAAAAGAAAGGCATCTCCTACCGTGGGAGAAGGCTCTACTCCTTGGACAAAAACCAGCAACTAGTCCACAGGGAAAAGAAGCAAAGATGGTTTGCCGATGATCTACTCTTTGTAGAGTCCCAAAACAGAAGGAACAGAAGAGGACTAAGGGGAATACGAAGAGCAGCAGAGACTAATGACTCCACTGGGGACAGCTTTTACTTGTCATATCTAACCTTCGTTTTGAATGACATGACATTGAGCAGTGTCATTCTAGGTCAGCAAAAACGATTCTTTGCTTGAGCCAAGAATGACCCAATTTTGTTATCACCCAGCATGCCCTTAGAACACCTGGACATTAGCTAAATCAGTTACTCCAAAGACCAAATATGAGATGTCGGTTCTCTGCTGTGAGCTCAAGTTCAGTTCTGATGCCCCTGGGAGGCATGAGGCACAGTGGATGGATGCTCATGTCCCTACATCAGTGTGGGTCCGGAGTACAACCCACAGGACAGGACCAGTCACAGCAAGCGAGTGGGGCAGAGCATGGGCATGCAGGGCACGAGATGAGATCGCTGGCAGCGCTAGACTGACCTTTGGCAAAACGACCACAACCTGGCTACGCATCAGTTACCCGCTCCCTGCCGCAATTCAGCCATTGCCCTGGGAACCCTCCTCCCGCCTCTGAAGAGGTGAGCTATTGAGAGTGGCTAATTCCAAATATCCTACGACAGCTCTGGAATACAACGGGAAAATCTCAGTGTGGGGCTTCAGAAAGCAGTCAGGGTTCTCATAAAAATGGCAAGACGTTCACCTGCCTATGAGTATTCACTGTTGTGCTTGTTAGGTGGCCCCAGAGATTTGGCTTGGTCACACACCACCTCCTGTGAACCGGCTAATCTGGTTCTACTCAGAAAAGCATGCACGTATACCTTCTGACACTAGAACTGGCAAAGTTGCTCCACTCCCAGAAAGAGGCTAAAGCTACCTCTTCAGACTATTTAAAACAAGTTTATATTAGCTCAATACTTTGCATGATGGAAACAGGGATTTTGATTCAGCAATCAGTGGACTACAACTGGATTTATTATCTTGGGGAATCGGGGCTTCATTGATCGTAAGAAAGAGAAAGAGAGGTTAAATGGGAGTCTGCATGTAGCATGTTTTTGGAGTTCTGAAGGCTGCTGTGAATTCTGTGGTTTCTCTATCTTCTCCACATATTTTTCTTTTAAATTGAAGCAAAAGATTTTGAGGAATATTGCACTTCATGGCCTTTAAATATTATAGTGCAACATTTGTTTATCCCACTCTCCTAAGTTATAATCTTTCCAACAATTTGCAAGTAAATCTCTCTGCTGTAAAACCTAGGAAAAGGTTCTTTATTTTAAATTGTTCCAAGCGCAGTTACTGAGTAACTCTTCAGGTAAAGTTTTACCTAACAGACTAGGTGTCTTCTGCAAGAAGTTAATACTGGTGTCTATTCAAGCAAGACATTAATACTGGTATCTGCACATAATTGAATTTGATGCTGTAACTTGCACTTACCCTACCATAGATTTCCCTTGCTTTTCTCTAGCAATCATTCAGTCTTCAATGCCAGTCGCTTTGCCCAACTTCTGTAGCAAAGCCTTAGGTAGCTGCTCATGTGGCAGATTGACATTCTCCATCTCTGCTTTCTTCTATCAATTGCGCTTGCAGTTGATGTTGCATAGATTGCTCCATTTTATGAAAAGAAACACTTCTTTACAATGGTTGCTAGGGCTTATTTGTTACAGCTTGGTTTTATGTTTTGAAGGCACATCCTCTGTAAAACTAATCTACTTTATTGGGACAGAAAGCCGATCAAGAAAGATCACTTGGTTGTCTACGCAGTGTTTGAACATTTTGCATTGAAAAAACCTGATGGATTTCCCTCTCAGCTGATCTGAGCCCTCCTTGTCACCATCTGAGGTTGGCATAAACATTGTAAATTCCACAAGTGGTAGAGTATTGAGAGAATCAGGACTTGAAGGAATAGTATCAAGTCAGCTCCTTATACAAAATTTCTTAAAAATAGTATAGAACTACTAGTCAGACAAGCAGTTCAAATCTACTGTTCATTGAAGTTTAAAGTCTTCTTCCTGAGAAAATAGCCAGTTCAGACTAAGATAATCTTGTTTGCTAAGAAGGCAACTATTTCAGAATTACTGAAAACCACTGAATGAAACCAATTCCAGGAGGCTGGGAAATTTTTAGTTAAGAAATTTTTACCTAAACATCACCCATTCTCTACTAGAACTAATTTTTCAATGAACTTACTAGCATATTAAAAATCAGATTGATATATTTATGAGCTATACCTTGTACCCAAATTAGAAACATTTAATTGCAAGTAGGTTATTCTTACCTAGCACAAACTCCCTAAATTGTACTATTTGGAAAGCATGGTGTAGAGAGGACTTGTTGGGTTGGGGAGCAACCTTGGCTAATCATAGAATCAGAGAGTACCAGGTTGGAAGGGACCTCAAGGATCATTTGGTCCAACCTTTCTTGGCAAAACCACAGTCTAGACAAGATGGCCCAGCACCCTGTCCAGCTGAGTCTCAACAGTGTCCAATGTTAGGGAATCCACCACTTCCCTGGGGAGATCATTCCAAGGCCTGATTGTTCTCATTGGAGAAAACTCTTCCTCTCATGTCCAGTTGTAATCTCCCCAAGAGTAACTTGTAGCCATTGCCCCTTGTCTTTCCCATGTGACTCCACGTAAAAAGAGAGTCTCCATCATCTTTGTAGCCATCTTTTAAATCCTGGAACACGGTGATAAGGTCTCCCCTAAGCCTTCTTTTCTCTTGGTTTCCAAAGCAAATTCTCTCAGCCACACTTCCCAGTCCTTTGATCATCTCTGTGGCCCTTCTCTGGGCCCTCTCCAGCCTGTCCACATCTTTTTTGCATACCAAGGACCAAAACTGAACACAGTGTTCCAGGTGTGGCCTAGGAAGGGCTGAGTAGAGTGGGATAATGACTTCTTTATTTCTGCTTATCACCCTTCTTGTAGATGGGGGTGACATTAGTCTTCTTTCAGTCTTCTGGGACATCCCCCAATCTCCATAACTTCTCAAGGATTATGAAGAGTGGCTTCACAATGATGTCAGCCAGCTCCATTAACACCCTGGATAGTATCAGAGCCCTTTGATTTGCAGGGGTCAAGCTCCTGTAATAGTTTGCATACCAACTCTTTCTTCACCAGTGGTGGGTCTGTTTGCAGGCATTCTCATTTTCTATTAGCTTGCAGGCAGTTGGTATCTCCCAAAGTTAACACTTTTTGTAGCCAGCAAAGATGCATTATGAAAATTCTATCATTTAATTGTAAAATACTTATTATCCTTTCCAAAAACTTCCTAAAGCAGTTTCATTATCGCCTTGAAGTTATGTTAGATGACAGATTTTTCCTTTTTAACTACGTACAAATTATCATCAGAGAACTGTCACAATGTCCATGACTTGAAGTACCAGCAACCACACAGGAAAAGACATTCTTTTCAGCCAAACCTTCCTTCATTCATGCATGCATGCATTCATTCATTCATGTTCAATTGAATGAGGACCAAATATACAGTTGCCAATGCACACAGCTTTTGAACTATCAACCCATTTCATTGAGCTATGATGTATTGAGCCATGGCCGAATATTGGAAAACAACTTGATTTAATTTGCTGTCACCATAAGTGAGCTATATGAATGATTGTGACTAGTACTGTAACTTACTTTTGTTGATTGTACAACAGCTGCCTTTGTGTTTTTTGAAGTATGAAGTATTTTACACTTCATAGCAACAAAAAAGTTGAAAGCATTTTGTTGTTTAGAAGCTATGCTTTTATGATTTGTCCCATTTGCATACCATCTTATATCTGACAGTCCTTCACAAATAATTGCAAAACTTTTGCATAAATTAGAGCAAGCCTTGAAGCAATTATTGCTTTCTTTACTGATCCATGCAAAATCAATTCTCGTGTACACGTAGGATTTTTCCTGACTCGTTGACAGAACACCACCATTGTAATGACTGCCAGTGTCAGGATCAGAGTGATGATATATGTAGAGCCATTAAAATACATAAAGTGTTAACATTCTGAGTTAGCCTTCAAAAAACCCCAGATAGCGTGCCCCACAGTTAGCCTATGATTATTACATGGGGAAAAAAATCACATTTGAATACCAAAAAGCTACAAGGCTAGTTTTACTCTCATAGCAATTTATTTTCATCTCATCTGCCTCAAACCCCCTCTCCCTTTTTTTTTTGCATTGAAATGAAAGTTCAAATAATTTCTTTAGAAAGCATGTAAAGAAATTCAGGATTCACTGGTTTTAAAAGTACTGCATCACTGTAGACTTTTTGATATCAAGCATATGGGACTTCAGATTTCAACCACAGCTTTGAACCAAAGGTTCTTCAGTGCTTCAAACAGCTGCTCCCATTTATTTGCATCATTCAGACCAGCTTCTTCAAACTGCAGTGTCAGTGTTTCTGAGGAAGCATTTGAAAAGTCTTTCAAACAGTTCAAAATGGTTGAACACTTCCAAGAAGCCCTTTTAATGTGTCCACCCACGGACGAAGACTTTTGTGACCATGGTTCAAAGCCATACCCTACCTACAGCCCATGCTGAATCTTTGTGCGAGACATCCGAGAAGCCTCACGCCCAGCAAGATGTCTATCACACCAACAGAAGGGCACAAGAAAGTAAAACTGTGTCTTACCAAATAAGCCTCACACCTGAAGGCTTTCTTGCCTCCACATGTGCACTTCGTTCCAGGCCAGATGGCCTCCCCTGATCCACTCTGAGGAAAGGAACCTTGAAATGGAAGTGGGACTTATTTTCCTCCTCCTTACAAAATTTGCTAAGATTTCCTTCTAATAATCCTATGAATTTTTAAATAAATGAATAAATACATCCATACCATCTGTTTAAATTAACATAATCTCTGGGGACTGTTGACTAGACAGTGCGGTACCTGGAAGCCATCAGTCAGGCAAGTAACGCATGGCTGATAATCCGTAAATACCTAACAAAAATAATTCCCGCTTGTTTGCTAAAAACCTGCGCCTATCCTCTCCCTCAACAGCGACCCTGCAAACCTGCCTGATGGCGGCTTTAAGGCCTGCGGTGAAGAACTTTGCTAAAAAACCTCACCCATTCACTACAGCAGTCTCCACAAACCCCACAGAAACCGCACCGTGTGCGGGCACACCTCGCATCCAGCCCCCTGGAGCGGCCTGCTCCGTGCTGTTGCCATAGGAAAGGGGAAAGAAGCCTCCAGTGAGGGAAGAGATCACTCTTAAGCTGTGCTATCATTTAATTATCAGCCAGCACCAGCACCTCCTGGGTGGAGGAAAAGGAGAGGCCACGCAACTCCTCCCTTTGGGGACCGCCCGCAGGGTATCGAGTAGCCCCGAAAGAGGGCTACCAAGAGCGAGGGTTGGGCTATGCTAGCCCGGCCGGCATCTCGGAGCTGCCCGGGCGGGCGGCGCTACCTGAGAGGCCCCGCTGCCGCCATGGCCGCTGCCAACGTCCGCACGCCCTTTCCAGCTGCCGCGCCGGGAAGCCGCGGGCCTCCTCTCCCACCCGCCGCCCCACGGTTCCCGGTGACAAGCTAAGGCGTCGGGACAAAACCCCCTCAGAGCCCCCCATCAGCCCCGGCGAGGGAGACGGGCGGCCAGCAGCCCTCATTACCAGCAGGTCTCCAACCCGCAGCCCC